>CM035428.1:60143724-60178724 GCA_020310875.1 Ceratopteris richardii
CTTATATGATGCATCATGTGTTGGTTGCAAAAGGACTATGGAATATTGTGGAGGATGTTGAAAAACATCCTATTACACTTGCAAATACAGTTATCGAAGTTGATGCAAATGGCATTAGAGATGGTGACATTCTTGCTGTTGTAGTTCTCGTTGCACCGACTATAGAGTAAATTCATTGGGATGGTAGAGATGCTTAGGCACATGCATTGATAGCCTTACATGTCAAACATGCCATCATTCCTCACATTCACTCTTGTCGAACAACAAAGGATGCTTGGGATACACTTACCACTTATATCAGGCAAGGAATGAGGCTCGTGTTGCTTACCTTCCAAAATAATTGAAGAGTGAGCACATGAATGAAGGAGATTCCATGGATAGTTTTTTGACAAAGATCAAAGATTTGAAGGAACATTTAATTTCTGCGTGATTGTTCAACATTTGAGTAGCTAGTCTTTGTTCTGTTGTAGGAAGATCAGTCTAGGAAAAATAGGTCCATTATGCCTGTTGTAGATCAAGCTTTCTTGGGCTCATAAAAAAGGAAGGAAAATGGAGCTCATCTACTAGTAAGCACAAATCTTCTAATACTGCACAATCAAAGAAGGATGACAGAGAGGAGAAGAAAGAGGCAAAGAAAAAGGAGGCTGGAATGGTTGTTCACATGTATGTGTGTATGTTTATATTTATGTATGTGTGTGTGTTTGTGTGTATGTCTATACGGACTCTAAATAACAGCATAAACACAGTTAACTCTTCTAGGATCCTTTTGCACTACACTATAGATTGCCAAGAATCATACTAATATGAGGTTATTCAAAGATTGGACTTGAGAATTTTCACACATATAATAAAACCAACAAGCTATTACATAGGGTCTTTATGACTTGAAATATATTTTGAGATGTCAATCAAATACTCCCTCCAAGACATGCAAATGAATGTCTACTTAGTGAACTCACACAAGGGTCTACACATAATGAAACATGCTAGTAAAGTTTGCAAACTATGAACCCGAGAGTAAATAAATTTGTTTAGTACTCAATAAGGGAAAAAGAAATGCAAATGAATTACATAATTATTGAAATTGAAGATACATAACGATAAATCAAAACAGACCATGAGATGTGGTCACTTGGGCATATAAAAAATCAATAATATTTTTCCATGTGCAAAGATAAGCAAGCAAAGGGTAGCTTCAGCTAGGGAATAGCTTAATACACAATGACAAGACTAATGCTAGTGTAATTAACCACAACTAGCATATGTAGAGTGGCAAAACAAGTGGTTGATTTGTGTCTTACTTTAGGAAAAATTAATCCTTGATATGACCTTCCATTTTGTACTTTATTTAAATTAGTTGAGACTCGTATCCATGATTCTTTTTCTTCCCCAAAGTTATAGGATGATGTGAAAAGTTGTTTGGGAATCTTTTACAAACTTGATCTTGTAAAACAATTGGAATTTGAACACTCTCTCCCAAGCTCAATCCTTCTTGTTAATTGCATCACTCAATGTCCTTTCATATTGATGAATTCCTTAAAATTGACAAGCTTTTTTTTTTATCTAAGAACTTGTTCATGATATGAGTTTCTTGCTTGCTCTTTGGTGTTTATGTATCGAATTTCTAGTTCTTTGGTTAAGACTTTCTTATCATCTTTCTCCCTAATGAGGTAATATTGTACCTCCATGTGCTTACCTCTAGCATGAAACATTGTGTTGCTCACAAGATAACTGCTTGAAATGTTGTCACCAAACAATAGGAACTCCTTAACTCGCACATCCAAATCTCTAAACAACCTCTTAAGAGACGTAAGTTCACATGTGGAAAGAACTAAGCCCTTATAATCAGATTATATAGAAGATAAAGTAATTTTGGGTTGCTTCTTTGAACAAAGTTGAAGGTTTCTTCATAAGTTATGCCATAGGATTGGAAAAATCCCTTTGCCGCCAATCTCTCTTTATAGCTAGATATTAGCCCATTTGCATTTCTTATTATTTTGTAGACCCACTTGTTTCCAATTGACTTCGTCCTTCTTTCCAAAGCACTAGATTCTAGATCATTTTGTCTTCAAGAGCATTGATCTCCTCCTTCATAGCTTTATAACACTCCCCAATGTATGTATATTCTTCATATGCAAATGGTTCCTTATCTTTGATCACATTAGTCATACTTGCATACTATTTTAAATGAAATTGCCATAGCTAATCCTTGAAATCAGATATCTTACTCTTGTGGACTTACTTTCTTCACCCTTTGGTGGTATGAATTTTCTCTACTTTTTATGTATCTCCATTTCGAATGATGAGGTCTTACCTCATTCCTGTCCTCATCCAATTCCACAAGCTTAGCTTTGTCTTTGTTGTTTGAATAATTTGTTTAAGTTATTCCTTCCCATGGTGATGCCACACTTGAGTTTTTTGTACATGTTATCACTTTGCTTCCTCTATGCCTTTTTCCTACAATAAAACATTGAGATGATACAAAGGTTTAAGTTTAAAACCACATCTCAAGATATCTTCAAATCCTTCATGTTAAATTTATAACCCCTATACATTTGCTTCCCCAAACAATTCCCGATGAAGATATACCATTCTTTCTTAACATCAAGCTTTTTTTTAGGCTCTTGTGGGACATGTGCACACCCTCACACTTCAAGCCTCCTCTAGCGTCATGTCATGTACTAAATAATTTGGACATCTATTTATTATGTAATATATAGTGAAAACAACATCTAGCCAACATGACAAAAAACATTCATGTCATTACGTATGCTACCTCTACTCTATATCTATCCTTCCTTTCATCAAACCCATTTTATTGGGGTGTAAATGTGTAATCGAATTTCCTTTTTATCCCTTGTTCCTACAAGAAGTCTAAACTCATGGGGGGCTTCGATATGAGCTTAATGTTTTGATGAAGTTGTCTAACTCCTATGCATTTGTGTTTTGAAGCTTTGGAAGGTGGTGAAAACCTCTTAGTTTTGTTTATCCAAAATCTCCTTTAAATAATCATCTACAAATGTCACAAATATCTATTACCTACAAGTGATCCTTGTCTTTTTTAAATCTAGAATGCACCTATTGATGTTCACTTGGATACAGTTAAAAGAATACTCATATATATCAAGTGTAGTCAAGCAAGGGTTATTCTACCATTATGAAGATGATCTATAACTTAAAGGGTTTAGTGATGATAATTGGTTTAACCAAGGAGGATAGACGAACTACATTTGGCTATGACTTCATAATAGGTTCAAAGGTCATTTCTTGGCTATCCATGAAGTATCCAATAACTCATTTATCTTCTAAAAAAGTTGAGTATAGAGACTTAGAACTTGCTACATGTGAGAACATGTGTATTCTATGGGATCAAATGACAGAAGAATGCATAAAAAAGTCTAGTGAGGAGCTACCTCAACATTATCTTCAAATATTTACACCAAAGTATGATGATTTGGTAAGTGCTCTCAATACTTGAATCAAACATCAACCTCCAATATTTGAGGAATTAAGTGCCTTACTTGTTGATATAGTTAGGTAGTGATGTGTATGAACACTCTAGGACTGCCGGGGCACTTTTTTCCCTCTTAAGGAGGTTTTTTCCCCCGGCTTGTAGATACACCTATTGCCCTAATGGGCTACTTATCTTTGTACATTCTCTAGTAATACATTCAGTATTGTGTGTTGTGATCCAAGCTTCTTCTTCTTCCTTGTGATGTTCGTGTGCTTCCGTAGATGTCTAACTCCAACAATTGGTATCAGAGCATGTTGTTGCTTCATCTAGGGCGCCGTCGACACTCCTCCGTTTGCAGTCTCAGATTCACATGAAATTTGGTGAGCATACTCAAGGTGTTTCACAAAAACAGCTTCGCTATGTGGTGCCAAAATCATGATCTGAGCTCGTTTTGTCCTCCGAATGCATTATCGCAGCGCTTGTGTAGGCTATTTCATCTTTTTGTGCCAAAGATATATACCAGTTTCTGTTCTCCAGTATAACGTCTCGAAGTCTGCTATAGGTTTAGCGGAATTTGTCTGGGCAATTATGTTCAACTTTTTGAGATACAGTCAATTTTCTGCATCAAGGTATTTTAGTCACTGGCCATGGCTGAAAGCAATGATGTATTCCGTATGTTGGTTATTGAGGATAAGTTGGATGGTACCAACTACCCGTTATGGGCTTATATGATGCGACATGTGTTGGTTGCTAAAGGACTGTGGAACATTGTGCAGGGTGTCAAAAAATGTCATATCACACCTGCAATAGTTACAACTGCAGATATTGAAGCTGATGCAAAAGGTGTCGAAGATGCTGATATTCTGCATATTCCTGTTCGTGCTGCGATTTCTGCTGCACCTACCATAGAGCAGATTCGTTGGGATGGCAGAGATGCCTAGGCACATGCATTGATAGCTTTGTCTATCAAACGTGCCATTATTCCTCACATTCACTCTTGTAGAACAGCTAAGGATGCTTGGGATACACTTACCACATTGTACCATCCAAAAAGAGTTGGAGAGTGAGCACATGAATGAAAGTGATTCTATGGACAATTTCCTAACAAAGATCAAGGACTTGAAGGAACAGTTGATTTCTACTGATGAGGTTATACCAGATAGCTCACTTGTACATACCGTTCTGAATGGTCTTCCTCATTCATATCAGAGTTTTGCTTCTACTCTTCGGTTGATGATGAAAGGCAATCCAAATGCCTTGTCGTTTGAGGAGTTAGTCTCTGTTATGTTGCAGGAAGATCAATCCAAGCAGAACAGGTCCATTATGCATGTTGCATATCAAGCTTTCCTTGCTAATTAGAAGGGCAAAGAAGAATGGAGCTCTTCTACTAGTAAGCAGAAATCTGCAAATGCTGCACATTCGAAGAATCAAGACAAAGATGAGTAAAAATCAGAAAAACAAAAATTGTTTTGTAAGTACTGTAAAGGGAATGATCATATCATAAAGAACTATCCAAAACTGGCTACAAAAGAGGCAAAGAAGAAAGAGGCTGGAATGGTTGTTGCCGAGGCCTCTACACCAAAAACGAAGTCTGCTAATCTTGTGCAGGAAGAAGAATGGGCGTTTACTACTGTTTGCAATTTTGACCCATCTTCTCATGAGCAGTGCATATCTGTAGTAGACTCAGATGTTTGGTACTTTGACAATGGGGAGACCAAACATATTACCTCACAGTGCAGTTTCTTCTCTTCACTCGAGCCTGCCCCTACAGGGAATACTGTTACATGCACCAATAACTCCTCTTATCCTTATATGGGAGTTGGTAAGATCATTTTGACTACTACTGATGGTAGTTCTTTCACTTTGTCAAATGCTTTATTTGTGCCAAGGGTCAAGAAGAAAATGTTATCAGTTTTTGCATTAGCCAAGATTGGCTTGGTTGTGAAATTTGTTGATGACAGGTGTACAGTTCATGATCTGTCAAATGGCGATGTGATTATTGCTTCTGGCATTTTATGTCGTGGGCTGTATAAGCTCATAGACTATGAAAGATCTGTGAATGATTAGGCATGTGCAGTACATGATTCTCAAGCTATCTGAGATACAAAGCTTTGGCATGCACGCTTTGGTCATCTGAATTTTGCTAGTTTGCTTCACCTGCAGAAATCTGAAATGGTATCCTGTTTGCCCAAACTTGAGGCACCTGGAAAACATGTTTGTGAAGGTTGTATTTTGGGTAAAATGCAGCGTTCCTCATTTCCAAAAGATGGTTCAGTTCGGGCTACTCAGAAATTGCAGCTTGTACATATATCTCTATGGTCCTATGCATGGGTATGTCCATTGAAGGCAAAGTCCGAAGTGTTCATGTGGTTCAATCAGTTTTTGGTTTTGGCTGAAAATCTGTCAGCATGTAAAATGGGCACCCTCCGTTCTGATCGAGGGGGGGCGGATATATATCTTCTGATTTTAATACATTTCTGGCTGAAGGTGGGATAAAACACCAGTGTATAGTGCCGTATATACCTCAATAGAATGGAGTTGCTAAACAAAAGAACATGTCACTCATGGAGATGGCGAGGTGTATGGTCAAGAGTCAGGCTTTACCACATAGTTTTTGGCTTGAGGTTGTCATGTGTGCAGCATATGTACTAAACAGATGTCCCACTAAAGCGCTGCAGTCTATCACTCCATATGAGGCTTGGCATGATCGCAAGCCATCTGTTGCTCATCTACATGTTTTTGGTTGTTTGGCATATGCACTAGTGCCTGAACAACATCGCAGAAAGTTGGATGATAAAGCAGTAAAATGTATTTTTGTTGGGTACAATTCTGAAAGTAAAGGCTATCGTCTGTATCATCCACAGACTAAACGCACTCTGGTTAGTTGTGATGTTGTTTTTGTGGAAGATGCTATTCAGCCATTGCTTTCATGTACTAAGGAGTAGATTTCCCGATGAAACCCTCCAATTTTTGGAGTCTGCCTTACACACTTCCCGAGGTCGTAAAGTTGAACTCATCGACTAAAAACTTGGAGCATATACACGGAGTTCTCTCTTCAAAACTTGTTGCCCAGCCATGTAGCTATTCCATTAATTCCTTTCTTGATGGAGTCACAAAGTGGCATCTCACATGAGTGCCACATGGCACTCATGTATGAGCCCATCTAAACAGAGCTAAGAGGTGATTCACACCTCTCCTCAAGGGTACTCCATATAATATTTCCTTCCCCTTAACTCCATTTTTGTCCTCAAAAATGGTAGTGGAAGGTCTAATAGAAAGAGATAATCAACGGAACAATACTCCCACTAAATCCCCATGTATAGAAATACATGGTCATATCTCCGTGTTGTTTCCCCGTATCCTTCCCCTTAAGAAGATCCTTGGCAAGGTAATCTAAAACTAGGAAACCATCTCTGAAGGGTGCTAACCCACTCCCACGTGGCACTATCTTTTGAACTATCTTTCCACTTTACTAGACACTCTTTATATAGGTGACTTCTCGTCCGTTTCTCTCGAGTGTGTAGCATGCTCTCTGGCTCATGTGGAATAGATTGAACAGAAATAGACTCTACTGCCTCACTGTCTAGAATGAGGTTGTGAGATTCACCTAGCCTTTTCTTAAGCTGGCTAACATGAAAAACTGGATGGATTTGACTATTTTCTGGAAGTTGGAGCTGCTAAGCCATCTTTCCTATTCTCTTAAGTATTTGGAAAGGTCCACAATACCTAGGAGCTAGTTTTGGACAAGGCCCCGTCTTCATGGTTTCAGACCTAGATGGAACTCTAAGATAGACCTGCTCTCCTACCTCAAAGTTGATATCTCTCCTTTGAGGGTCAGCATAGGATCTATCTCTATCATGAGCTCTCCTAATGCTGTCCTTAGCAAGCCTAAGCATATCGTTCATCTCTTCCAAAAAGTCCTTTGTAGCTTGAACTTTCTCATTCTGCAATCCTACTACATAAGGAGCTCTTGGCTGAAACCCATACATAAGCATAACTGGACTATGCCCAGTGGAAGAGTGCTTGGCACTGTTATATGCAAACTCTACTATAGCTAAGTACTCTTCCCAATTATTTTGCCTTTCATTCACATATGCCCGAAGCATATCCTCTAGGATTAGGTTAACCCTTCTATTTTCCCATCCGACTATGGATGCTTGGTTGTACTCATGCTAAGTTTCGTGTCCAACCTTTTGAAGATCGCTCTCCAAAAGTGGCTAGCAAACTTCTTATCCCGATCAGAAACTATGTCTAAAGGAAGACCATATAACCGGTATAGGTTCTCTACAAAGAGTCTAGCCAATTCTGGTGTCTTCAATATAGTATGTGTGGAATAAACCTAGCCATTTTGGTTAAGCTATCCACAATTACCCAGATCGAGTCGTGCCCTCTCTGTGTCTTAGGTAATCCGACTATAAAGTCCATGGAGATACTCTCCCACTTCCCATTAGGAATATCCAATGGGTGGAGTAGTCCTCCAATCCTCAACCTCTCAGCCTTATTGACTTGGCATTTGGTGCACTTAAGCACATACTCTAGGACGTCATAATGAAGTCCAAGCCAATAAAATTGCCTCTTAGCAAGATCATAAGTCTTGTTAACTCCTGGGTGTCCCGCACTAGGTGTGTCATGACACTCATACAAAATGTGCCGCCTCATCTCAAGATCTCTCGGGGCACACACACCTTTCCTTAATATAACAGATATCCATCATGGGCACTGTAATTCTTCCACTTGAATCCTTCTTGAGTACCCATCGATACTCAATCCTCACTGGAAACCCATATATCACGATCCCCATTCTCTATGGCTTCCCAAATCTCGGCATATGCAAGATCAAGCCTACATTTCCCTCTAGTGATTTGAGTAAAACTCAGTCCATTGAGCATAGGCATGCGGCTAAGTGAATCAACCACTACATTAAACTTTCCCTTCATATACCTAAGCTCATAATCAAACTCCTGAAGGGTCTCTTCCCATTGGGCCTTACGACCTTTTAGGTTTGTTTGATTAGAGAGCCATTTAATGCTCTCTTGATCAAACACTGTGATAACTTTGGCACCATATAAATAATGATACCACTTCTTCAAAGCATGGACAATTGCATACAAGTCCTTCTCATAGACGGAGTAATTCTTTTGAGCTAGTTCTAGTTTCTTACTCTCAAAAGCTACTGGTTGACCATCCTGTACTAAAACCGCTCCTATGGCAAAATCACTCCCGTCAGTCTCAACCACAAATGGTTTATTGGCATCTGCTATATGTAACAGTGGAGCTGTAGCAATTGCTACTTTCAATCTCTCCATACTTTGTTTTTGTTCGTCTCCCCAATGAAAGGCTTTCCCTTTCCCTTTAAGCTATTCCTTCATCAGGACAGCAATTTTGGCATAATTCTTAATGGATCTTCGATAGAAACCTGATAAACCTAAGAAGATCTGTAGCTCTCCTAGGTTCCTTGGATGTGGCCATTTCATAATAGCCCTTACTTTTTCAGGATCCATCATGGGAGACTATATGCTCAAGGTATCTAACCTGTGTCTTGAAAAATTCACACTTTGATTTCTTAGCAAAGAGTGAATTTTCCCATAGCACTTGAAATACTTTCCTTAAGTGTTCTAAGTGCTCCTCTTCTGATGCACTATAGATCATAATGTCATCCAAGAAGTCTACCACAAAGTGTCCTAGATAAGGCTGCAAAACACTATTCATTAGCTTCATGAAAGTGGCAAGAGCATTGGTGAGACCAAAAGGCATCACCAAAAACTCATATTGCCCATATCTAGTCCTAAATGCAGTCTTAGGGACATCCTCTGTCCTAATCCTGATCTGATGATATCCTGATCTAAGATCAAGCTTAGTACTTGATGTAACTGATCAAATAGATCTTCCAATCTAGGCATTGGAAACTTATTTTTGATAGTTAGCTTATTAAGTGCTCTATAGTCTATACATAGTCTCATAGAGCCGTCTTTCTTCTTAACTAGGAGCATTGGACTATGGCTCACGTTCCCTCTCTCTCTCTCTTTCTCAGATGGTGGAGCCTATTGTTACATTCTCCTCATATTGATGCTTAGTGAGCTTGTGGCCCACTCAAGTCCTTGTGCTCCTTCAGAACCATTCTATGTTGTAGCCATAGTGGGTTGACTATTGAGAGGATGCTCAATTGTTGTTGTTCCTCCTATGATTAGACCAATGAGCACTGAGGAATTGGGAGATGATGACTTTTGGCTGTCGGTACAGATAGCGCTACACTATTATGCCAACAAACCTTTCATAGAGTCACAGAGCATGGAAGTCTCACTCGCTCGATCAGAATCCAAGATTTGTAGTATTCTTACTATTGTGGAACCCGAAAGTCACATAAATAGTGCAGTGCTCCCCTTCAGTACTGTGACATGTCACTTTCAAGGCATGTTCGGTTGAGCAAGAGATCTCGTGAACTTGTCTCTCTTGTAGGTGTATAGAATTGTAATGCTCTCTCTAACTCCTTATCCACACTGGTGGCAAAATGTCAAATGTCTGTAGGTGGCAAATGTCGAAACTTTGTATTGCTTATGGGAAAGAGGAGCACGCTTGTGAGCAGGTGCAAAATGGCAGAGTTTGATCTGTGATATGTTCGCATGCAAGCACAGTATGTAGTCGCTATGCAAGATGCTAGGAGAAAAAATCCTCTGAGTTGAAATATACATATCATATCAAATAGTACTCACACATATGCCAAAATCCCTTTAAAGGGTTGAAATCGAATATTGATCAGGCAAACACACAGTATGTACTAGAATGGCCGATCAAAACAGTGTTGATAAACACTAACCGTTTAATATGAATCACTTCATTAATCAAAATGTCAACAAAAGAAGGGAACGCCTCTAAATGCCACAAAAGTGTTTATGTGCACTTTAATAATAGAGATTCATCATTATTGTATGAAGATGATCACATAGATGGAATAAACCATGAGCTCTTGGCACAAAGAGGGTGGGTGGGAGGAGAAAGTGGGCTTAAAGGGGGTTCAAAATGATAAAGAAGAAGGGGTGGGAGGGTGGGCAAATGGGAAATATGAGGCCAACAAAATTGATGGCAAAGCCTCTCTCAATGAGGAGGAAGCAAAATCACCACCACTCAAGCACCACCACCGCCAAAATGACCACAAATTGCACCACGAAGACCTCCACCTAGAACTCTAATACCATGTAAAGAGTACATGCACGGAAGCAAAATGAAAAGAAGATTGTACTCACAAAAGAAAGAGTGTGAGAAACTCAAAGTGAGTAGACCAAGAAATGGGTAAACTCACATGGAGTAGAATTGAGCTTGCCAAGAGCATGGAGTAGGCTCCTCAAGCTTCTAACCAAGTACAAATGGGGGGAGAGACCCTCCTTATATAAATTTGGGAGGGGCTATCCAAAGTACATCTCATGTGGGATAATTCCCCTCAAAGGAGAATGAATACAATGGTAGAAGCAAATGGCAAGGTACCCAAATACAAAGGATATAATATAAAATGGAAATGGAATAGAAATAGAGTGACTCCAAGATACAAAAGGGAGATGCACTCTCATATTCTCAACAATTAGTACCATCCAACTCATCCTAAATAGCCAACATATGGAATACATCATTGCTTTTAGCCTAGGCCAATGTAACCTCATGCAAAAAATTGACTATCTCTCAAACTGTCGAATAGAAACACCTTGTCAAGCTCTGCCACACTTGTAGCACACTTCAAAGTGCTTGTACTATTGAACCAAAGCCTGTATATATGTTTGACACAAAACGGACAAAATTTCTTGCACAATCATTGTGACAGTGCACTCGAAGGCCGAAGCGAGTTCAAACCAAAATGTCGATGCCACATAGAAAAGATGTTTTGAACTCCTAATCACCCCAATTATGCTAAAAAAATTCTATATGATTTTGAGACTGTGACTGGAGGGGTGTCAACAATGCCCTAGATGAAGCGACAACCTACTCTAATACCAATTGTTGGAGATCAAGGAAGCTTGGAGAACTATACAACACAAAATGTATTACCAATTGAATGCACAAAGATAAGTAATCCATTGAGGTTATAGGCGTATATATAGGCCTCGGGAAAAACACATGCTAAAGAGGGAAAAAAGTGCCTCCACAGTCCTAAGTGTGTTCATACAAATCACTAGTAAAATATATCAATAGTAGTTTGCTTCTTACTCAACCAAAATATGGATGATCCTCCAAGGAAAAAGCAATTACCACCAATGAAGCATGTATCATGATAACTAGCCCAATCACTATCTATAAAAGCATGCAAGCATGGTTGATCATCTTTGCCATAAAAGAGACCCAAACTCAAAGTGCCTTTGAGATACTTATAACATGGGGAAAACACCTCTAGCGAGCACTAGAGTAAAAAGTGCCCATGTATAGGGAGAAGGTTCACATCAAGGACATAGTGTAATAAATAGTAGGAAAATCAAGTTTTTCTTGATATTGGGCACATATAATGCATTCTTGACACTAAAAATACCTCCATTTATAGCCGTAAGCTAAATTTCTCCAAATCCAATAATATGATACATTGGTTGCACATATAACATGTCATCCCTTGGTTGCATCTTTTAAAGATGTGTTGTTGTAGTACTCCCAAGGGGAGCCAAGACCCACACCACCTTGCATGGAAGCAAGAACAGGGCTCAAGAAAGACTCTCCCTTCATCCAATCCAACCTCCAACATGCTCAAGCCATTGGCCATCAGCTCCAAGATATGCCACCTACCCTTGAGAACATGGAGAGAAAGGTTGTCAAGGATCTTTGTCACAAGTGGAAAATACAAGAAATGCAATCTTCTACTAAAAAAACAAAGGAGATACAAGCATACACACACACACACCTCACTCTCACACTCTCAAAGACAAAATACAAGAATGTACATAGTATAAGAGCAAAAGAGTGATCTTCCATTCATAAAAGGATATGTACATGAAGCTCACGTCGAACCAAGAGCTTCCCTTTTACAAAAATGAGGTTATATATTTATAGACTAAGCTCATTTCCCCATGTGCTCCTATGACTAGTCAAAAAGGGAGCACATGCTTTAACTAACATATCTTTAAGAGATTCCAAGCTCTCTTTTCTAACAAACAAATCCCAAGAAAATATATGCATGGGATTTTTACTTGGTTCTCTCATATGTGTGCAAAAAAGGTGGATGATTCTCAAGATCTCCATACCATAGTCTTGGAAAATTATCAAAAAGGGCTTACGAGGGTGTTCACATGTGCACACCTCCAATACACATAAAAGGGATATTTTCATGAGCACTAGAGGCTTCCTATGCACAAGACAAAATGTGAGCAACCCCTATAACCCAACACTCTCCTCCCCTTAGACTTTGTCGTCCTAGACAAAGCTAAAATAAGAGGATTATACATAGCTGAACTGGTCCAAGTTTGAGTCTTCAAGTCTTCAAATCTTCAAGTCTGTAAGTTTGCAAGTCTTTAGGTCTTCAGGTCTTCAGGTCTCCAAGTCTTCATTGGTGAGCGACACAATCCCTTTGGGGGGCACCCAACCCCGCATACATCCTGTTGTGCAGCCCTTTGTAAGACTAGAAATGCCTTCATAGGGAGCTTGCAAACCTCAAATTAACACATACAAAAGCAAGTAGACTGTATTTGAAAAAGACACAGACAATAAACATTTATTCCAACTTTAGTTTCTACTTCAAGGCGCATCAAGTTCTCCAAAAATTGCTCTTCTAGAGAGAAGTCCTCATGAAGATCTTCCTTTTCCTACAATCCAAAAATATAGGTAAAAAAGCAAGGAGCCCATTGAAAGCAAGAACCTATAATGATCCATATTTCTCATAGATTAACCATACCATAATCACATAGTTAACCCAAAATGTGTTATCACACAAGTGCATGTGCGACACATTGTAGAGTAAAACATGATTGTGATATGGTTCCCTCAGTGCCTCATGCAAGTAATCAACATGTTTTTGTCATTCTTTTGTGTGTGTGTGTGTGTGTTATGTGTACCCTTCTGTGTAAGAGTGATGAGAACAATCAAGGGAGTGATGAAGCATAAGGTGACACCACACAGTTATTCCTCAAGCATCCAAGGACCGTAAAGAATATCAAAACAACATTTTTTTCAATGTGTACATGGAGTTTTGGACTCCCCCTCCATGAGAACTCAACCAATATCAGTGCACCAACACATCCAACATTTCTAAGAGAGCAACCCTTATGTCTACAAGAATTCCAGATGTCAAAAATCATGTTCCATGTGTCCTACTAGGTCAGTCCTGCAACTTGAATGGACAACAGAGTCATCGACAAGCATGGAGATTCCTAATACACACCTCCAAAAATAAGATAGTAAGTTCAATTGTCAATCATGGGGTTGATGCACACAAGTGTGGGTCTTTTCTTTGGTTCTACAAAAGGCATGAGGATTCCTACAGGAGGGTTGGGGAAGTGGACACAATCCCTAGCTAGAGCAGTCACACACATTCAACATCTAATGCCACTATCTTCTTTTCCACCAAACACAAGTGAACCATAAAACCACAAGAGAGATCATATAGAGGAAGAGAGCAAGAAAGTTATCAACTTCCAATAGTCATGGCAGTAGCTTGCTATGTATAAATTAGGAGACCAACAGAAAACCCCAAAGACTAGGAGCCACCATCATCCTTCCTTCAAGCCCAACAACCCCAAAAGATCTTTTCAAAGTTATGATTGCTATATTTGTTATTGTAAGTGTCCATGTGAAATGCCAAATGGCCACCTGACACTTGTTTGTATATGTTCTTTAATAAAACATATAATGGTCTGGTCAGCCACGCACTGGAAGATCGATTTGCATTTGTAACACCGAAGAAGTCTATGTCCGTGCTCCCGGTGTACTATGTTTTCGCTTGCACCTGCCTGCCCACCCAAGGCTTACAACTAAGGCAGCGACCAAGGCATAGACCTTGGCATACCTTGTCATCCAAGTCACCGAAGTCATTGTTGGCACCATTGGCTATGCGCGACGGAGGACCTCAACAATCAAGGAAGATAGACATTCCCAGTACTTCCCGAAAGGTCACCCATCCCAGTACTGCTGCCCCCAGAGCTTGCTTAACTGCGGCAATCTCTTGCCACTAAGCTACGCTCTTGTGATGTCTAAAGAAGGGGAAAGACTAAGGTTAACATCAACTTGAACATGTTTTGGTCCCTCAAATCTTCTTTCTTTGCTTTCAAAGCTTACTTTTGAAGCATTTTTGGGGTGATTTTTGGAGCCATTTTGGAGTAGTTTCGTGCATAGGTCTCTTCACATAGTTTCAAGAACATCAAGAAGAGTGCTCTTTGTACTAATCCAAAAATAAGTATTCACCTTTGGGGCCATGTTTTCGGCCACACTCGTAAAACAATAGGTTTCTCGAAAGGTTTTCGGTTGTGGTGGGAGTAGCCACTGCAAATTTATGCAGGTTTTTGAACTTAAACAATAGAGTTGACACACACTTGCACGTGTTGTTGGCTAGTTTTTTGGGTTGTGCATTCAACCTTTTAGTGTCATTTTACTACATATACTGAGTGCATGTACACTATGTATGCTTCTGTGGATACCGCTTATGTACGTCCATGTGGTCATTGATATAGCGGTTACATTTTTTGCATAAAGCCTTTTATATTTGATAAAGAGGGTCGTGGTGAGGTTTTCTTAATTAGGAGACACGTAGATGTCGAGATCTCTTCAGTGATGCAGGTGGAATACTTACCCAGCCTCACCATAGGAGATGTATGATAGTTGTTCATAGGTGCTCGATAAGCCTAGTTGGCTTCTTTTGGGTAACTGATTATATGCAGTGGAGTCAGTGATTCACTATACAGGTAAACATGTTAGTACTTGTAGTCTTATGAGATTTTGACTTTATGAGAAAATCATGAAAGTAGGCTACTTTGGTGATACCTAAATCTTAATATTTCTTGCAATTTGAAGGAATCCTTGACTCTAGATGAGATTTTATAGGTGCTGCAGGTGGATCTCTTCAATGATGCAGGTGGAATACTTACCCAGCCTCACCATAGGAGATGTATGATAGTTGTTCATAGGTGCTCGATAAGCCTAGTTGGCTTCTTTTGGGTAACTGATTATATGCAGTGGAGTCAGTGATTCACTATACAGGTAAACATGTTAGTACTTGTAGTCTTATGAGATTTTGACTTTATGTGAAAATCATGAAAGTAGGCTACTTTGGTGATACCTAAATCTTAAGATTTCTTGCAATTTGAAGGAATCCTTGACACCTAGATGTCGGGATCTCTTCAGTGATGCAGGTGGAATACTTACCGAGCCTCACCATAGGAGATGTATGATAGTTGTTCATAGGTGCTCGATAAGCCTAGTTGGCTTCTTTTGGGTAACTGATTATATGCAGTGGAGTCAGTGATTCACTATACAGGTAAACATGTTAGTACTTGTAGTCTTATGAGATTTTGACTTTATGTGAAAATCATGAAAGTAGGCTACTTTGGTGATACCTAAATCTTAAGATTTCTTGCAATTTGAAGGAATCCTTGACTCTAGATGAGATTATGTGTACCTTAGTATCTCTATAAATTATTCCCCTCCAAAAACTTGGCTCCCTAATCCTTCATTGTCCTTCTCAAAAAGTCGGACCATTATCTTTTAATTCCTAAAAATAACAAACATTTTTATACCTATACTTAACATGAACTCCATGTTCTTTTACTTTGAAAATTGGTGTCGAAGGGTTCATGGAAAGGATGCTCTTCATTACGAACTCTTCATATACAGTAGGTGCATCCAATTTGCATCTTTTCCATCCGTTCTTGATCCTCATTTGAAGATGCCTTTCAAGGACTTACCTTCATAGGATTTTAATGTAATGCTTATTAACCATCCATTCCTCCTCTAGTCTTCCATAGTTCAAAGATCTACGATCTCAAATTGTATTCAACTTGGAAAGAGGCATGGAAAAGGCAAATAGCATGTGCCTCCCTTGCACAGTTTGTGGGTTCACGTCTTGAACCTCCTCGTGTATCTCTATGGCCTAGATTAGCGCTCTGATACCACTATCATATCCACATCTTTTGCTATATGGCTACAATGTACGGTTCCATTGAAGGGGTCATGCGAAGACACACACAGAGATATGTCGCTCAACCTCCCAACCATGCCCGAGTGACTCCTTTTTTTTCCACTCTACTCGAGAGAGTTCTTTTTCTTTTTTCTACCCTTCTCTATATAATATGGTATAATACCCATGAATATCATGTGACACGAAGCCAATAAATGGAATCTCAAAGAAGCCTACTGACATGGATGAAGATGATTGGGATGAGTTAGATGAAATAGCCAGGTCTACCATTCAATTGCACCTTAGATATAATGTTTACTTTACAGTATTAGACTCTGAAAGTGAAGAGGAGTTTTGGAAGAAGTTATGCAATATATGTGAAAAAGATACAGTATCAAATAAAGTGTATCTGATGAGAAAGTTATATTACCTTCACATGAAGGACACATATTGTGTTGTTGCTCATCTAAATGAGTTTGATGCTATATTCTCCCAGTTACGTGCTCAAAAAATGGATATGGATAATGAAATGAAAGCAGTTTTGTTGTTATGCACCTTTCCATCATCATGGGATACGTTTTGCACAGCTATTAGCAATAGTGCACCTGGTGGTAAATTGGTCTATGATGACATATGTGGAGCATTCTTGAGTGAGGAGATTCATAGAAAATCTATGGTTGGCACTCAAAGTGGAGATGCATATAATGTTCATGATTCTTACCAAGGAAAGAATCAACAACGTGGCAAGAGCAAGAACAAGGAAAAGAATGGTCAACGGAATAAGGATAGAAATAAATCAATGAAGAGGGATATCAAATGCGATTATTGTCATAAGAAATGGCACATGAAGAAAGACTGTTACACATTAAAGAATGCTAAAGGTAAAGGACAAAATGTTGATGGGCATGTTGAACAGTTACCTGCACCATCTACTTCGACTCTAAAGATTGAAGAAATTAATGTTATTTCTGATGATGCTCATGTGTTGACACTTGATAGTGATGTTCCAACTGAGGCTCTTATGGCTGATTCTCTTTCCCACACATGGCTGCTAGATTGTGGTGCTTCTTTCCATGTGACAACACATAGAGAATGGTTCTCTAGTTATGCAACAAAGTCTCTTGGTACCATGAGACTTGGTGACTCTTACTAGTGTGACGTTGTGGGGATTGGAGATGTGGTTGTGCACTCCATTCATGGTTCAAAATTTACTATGCATAATGTATGCCATGTACCTCAGATATCACACAATTTGATGTCAGTTTCTCAACTTGATTACCTTGGTTACAAGGTGGTCTTCTATGCTCAGTCCTTTTGCATATCAAAGGACAATATGGTTATTGCAAAAGGAAGAAAAGTTGGGTCACTTTATCCTTTATTTGTATCACAGAAAGAACACTTGTTAGCTAATACAGAATAGCCTATTGCTTGTATTTGGTGTGGTTGTTTGGGCCACATATCTTGTAGTGGAATGGAAAATCTTTCTCGTTCTCGCTACTTATTTGTGTTATCGTTCTCTTATTTTTCATTTTGTGAGCATTGGCAATATGGAAAGCAAATCAGAAATGTGCATAGAATGCATATTGACTCTTCAATTCAGCCTTTACATCTTGTTCATACAGATGTGTGTGGTCCGATTCCCACAAGGTCATTAGGTGGTTCTCTTTACTTTGTCACTTTCATAGATGGTGCTAC
Organism: Ceratopteris richardii; assembly: GCA_020310875.1. Classification (NCBI taxonomy): domain Eukaryota; kingdom Viridiplantae; phylum Streptophyta; class Polypodiopsida; order Polypodiales; family Pteridaceae; genus Ceratopteris; species Ceratopteris richardii. The sequence continues at coordinate 60,161,946 of CM035428.1, forward strand.
TAGAAAAGTTTGGGTATATCCTCTCAAATAAAAGGATGAGGTATTCCCTACTTTCAGGAAATGGCTTGCTTCAGTTGAGACTGAAAAAGGAACAAAGCTCAAAGCTTTACGTGCACATAATGGGGGTGAATATACCTCACATGAATGTGGCCTTTTCTGCCAATCTAGAGGAAATCATAGAGAGTTTACAGCTCCTTATATCCCATACAGAATGGTGTAGCTGAAAGGATGAATAGAACTATTCAAGATAGAGTAGTCTCTATGTTGCATCATGCAAACCTTTCACAAGGCTTTTGGGTAGAAGCAGTATTGATTGCAATTCATGTGATTAACCTTTCACCTAGTACTACCAAAGCTCTGAAAGTGGCACAAGAGTTATGGACAAGGAAGCCACCGTATTATGATCATCTTTGAGTTTTTGGGTGTGAAGCATATATTCATATATCCAAGAATCTTAGACAAAAGTTGGACGCTAAGTCAAAGAAATGCATTTTTCTTGGATATGGTCGAGAAGGACAATTTGGATATCACTTATGGGATCTTTAAATACGGTCAGTGATCAGAAGTAGTGATGTCATTTTCAATGAGTCTAAGATGCATAAACAACCCATTAAGGAGGTTGAAGTGAGGAGAGTGGTGATTGAGGATACTAGTCCTCCTGTTAGCATGCATAAAAATGCTGCACTTAGGGACGTTCAAAAGAATGTCCGATCAAATCAGTCTGCAAATGTTCTTGTTCAGCAACCATTGAGACGCTCTACACGTGTCTCACATCCACTTGAGAGATATGTTCTAGGTTTAGATTTTGTTATGCTAACAGATGTCGATGAGCTCTTGCTATAAAGAGGCTATGGAGACAAAGGATCATGTCAATTGGGAGTGTGCCATGAAGAGTGAATTTCATTCTATTCACAAGAATGGTACTTGGGATTTAGTACCTTTGCCAAAGGGTAGGAAATATTTACCATGTAAATGTATATATAAGACAAAATTCACATCAAATAGTGCTTCTCCAAAGTATAAAGCATGACTTGTTGCAAAGGGTTTTAAGCAACAACCTGGTGGTGATTTTGAAGAAATCTTCTCTCTAGTGGTCAAGATGACTACCCTATGCATGTTGCTTGGATTCGTTGCAATGGAGGACTTAGAGCTAGTCCAAATGGATGTGTAAACTACTTTCTTTCATGGAGATCTTATAGATGAGATCTATATGGAACAAGTAGAGGGTTATGTAGTTCCCGGCAAGGAAAGTCTAGTTTGTAAGCTCAAGAAGAGCTTGTATGGACTTAGATAGTCCCTTAGACAATGGCACCAAAAGTTTGATGATTTTATGAAGTCTCAAGGCTTTTCTTGGAAGAAATGAGGATCATTGTCTCTACACAAAGAGATGCTTAGATGGCAACTAGATATGCTTGATACTTTATGTCGATGATATGTTGATTGTTGGGAAGTCCTCTTATGACTTGTCAATTCTCAAAAGGAAGTTGAGTCAAACATTTGATATGAAGGATTTGGGGGGTGCCAAACATATTCTTGGCATGCACATTACTCGTGATAGGAGTAAAAGATGCATATACTTGTCTCAAAGTGAGTACATATCCAAAGTACTTTACAAGTTCAATTTGCAGGGTGGAAAGGTATTGAGTACACCTTTACCCACATATGTGAAATTGAGCAAGGATGATTTCCCCAAATCAGATGAGGAAAAGGAATTCGTGACAAAGTTTTTCTTGATATTGGGTACAAACAATACATTCTTGAGACTAAAAGTACCTTCATTTACAACCGTAAGATAAATTTATCCAACTCTAATAATATGATACATTGGTTGCACATATAACATGTCATCCCTTGGTTGCATCTTTTAAAGATGCAAAAAATGTTTTGCATGAAATGATATGATTGAAGGACCAGTATAAAAAAACCAATCCAAATCACCATCATTCACAATCATACAAGTAGAATGTGATGATAAATCAAATAACATGTAACATACACATGTCCAAACACCTTTGAAGTATTTTGGTTATGATGCACCACAATGTGCTCTCCTTGTTGAGAGCTCCACAAGGATATCCTCAAAGTACAAAAACGAGCTCAAGGTGTCTCTCACGAAACTCTGCATAGAGGCTACAAGATACACAAAAAACATAGTACACAAGGGAGCACAAACAAACACTTCTTAGGTATTACAAATGTGATCGAACATACAATCTGTGGCTGACCAGACCACTATATGTTTTATTAAAGAACATATACAAAAGTGTCTAAAGGCCATTTGGCCTTTCACATGGACACTAACAGTAACAATCTCCCACTAAAGGCCAATATGGCCAAAGTAAGTATACAAACTATACCTCCCACTTGATAAGCATGTTACACATTATACAAGTGACTATCTAAGATCATGAATCAAGTAACCCCGATTGTGACAACAGTGTCGAAAGCTATCCTGTGGTAGAGCTTTAGTCAAAGCATCTGCAACATTAACTTGAGTATGAACCTTATCAAGAATAATGTGCTTAGTGGCTAATCAATCTCTAATGAAATGATACCTCACCTCAATGTGCTTGTTCTTTGCACGATAGACATGATTCTTAGCCAAAGCAATGGCACTTTCATTATCATTGAGCAAACAAGGTACATGTTGAGGTAGACCCATATCATAAGCAAGACGAGAAAGCCACAATGCTTCCTTACATGCCTCACTTGTTGCAACATACTCTGCTTTTGTGGTGGAAACAACTTTACCTTCTTGAAGACAAGATCTCCAAGAGATAGCATCTCTAACAAAATGAAAAATGTACCTTGATGTAGACTTTCGATTGTCTACACAACCAACATAGTCAAAATCTGTGTAACCAATAATGGATGCTTTCCCTCTACCTAAGCATATACACTTTTCCTTAGTGCCAGTCATATATCTCCCTAAGCATAGACACTTTCACATAACTCCCACTGCATATACAATGTCTAGTCTCATAGCTACCATAACAAACATGAGACTACCAATAGCTGAGTGATAAGGAATTTTGGTCATGAATTCCTTCTTCTCATCTGATTTGGGGCAATCATCCTTGCTCAATTTCACATATGTGGATAAAGGTGTACTCAATGCCTTTCCACCCTGCATATTGAACTTGTGAAGTACTTTGGATATGTACTCAGTTTGAGACAAGTATAGGCATCTTTTAATCCTATCACAGGTAATGCACATGCCAAGAATATGTTTTGCATCCCCCAAATCCTTCATATCAAATGTCTGACTCAAGTTCTTTATGAGAATTGACAAGTCATAAGAGGACTTCCCAGCAATCAACATATCATCGACATAAAGTATCAAGCATATACAACTTCCATCTAATCATCTCTTTGTGTAGAGACAATGATCCTCATTGCTTCCGAGAAATGCCTTGAGACTTCATGAAAGCATCAAAGTTTTGGTACCATTGTCTAGGTGACTATCTAAGTTCATAAAAGCTCTTCTTTAGATTACAAACTAGAATTTCCTTGCCAGGAACTACATAGCCCTTTGGTTGTTCCATGTAGATCTCATCTGTAAGATCTCCATGCATGAAAGTAGTTTTCACATCCATTTGGACTAGCGCTAAGTTCTCCATTGCAACGAATCCAAGCAACATTCGCAAGGTAGTCATCTTGACTACTAGAGAGAAGATTTCCTCGAAATTAACACCATATTGTTGCTTGAATTGCTTTGCAACAAGTCGTCCTTTATAATTTGGAGAAGCACCATCTGATGTGACTTTTATATTATATACCCATTTACATGGTAAAGCTTTCCTTCCCTTTGGAAAAGGTACTCAATCCCAAGTTACTGTAGCATTATTATGAATAGAATCAACTCACTCTTCATGTCCACTTGACATGATCCTCTGTTTGCATAGACTCTTTGTAGCAAGAAGGCTCATCGGCACCTGTTAGCATAACAAAATCTAAACTTTTAACATATCTGTCAGGTGGATGTGAGACACACACAGAGCATCTCAATGGTTGCTCAATAGGAATATTTGTAGACAAATCTGATCGGACATTCTCTTGAACATCCCTATGTGCAACATTTTTATGCATGCTGACTGGAGGACTAGTATCCTCAAACACCACTCATCTCACTTCAACCTCCTTAATAGGATTTTTATGCATCTTAGACTCATTGAAAATGGCATCACTAATTCTGATCATTGACCATGTTTCAAGATCCCACAAGCGATATCCAAATTGTCCTTCTCGACCATATCCAAGAAAAATGCATTTTTTTGACTTATGTCCAACTTTTGTCTAAGATTCTTGGGTATATGAGCATATGCTTCAAACCCAAAAACTCGAAGATGATCATAATATGGTGGCTTCCCTATCCATAAATCTTGTGCCACTTTCAGCTTTGGCACTACTAGGTGAGAGATTAATTGCCTGAACTGCAATCAATACTACTTCTGCCCAAAAGCCTTGTGAAAGGTTTGCATAATGCATCATAGAAACTACTCTATCCTCTATAGTTCTATTCATCCTTTCAGCTACACCATTTTGTACTGGGGTATAAGGAGCTGTAAACTCTCTACGAATTCCTCTAGACTAGCAAAAAAGGCTGAATTCATGTGAGGTATACTCATCCCCATTATCTAGACGTAAAGCTTTGAGCTTAGTTCCTTTTTGAATCTCAAACGAAGCAAAAAAATTTCTAAAAGTAGGGAATACTTCATCCTTCGATTTGATAGGATATACCTAGACTTTTCTAATAGTGTCATCTATGAAATTGACAAAGTAAAGAGGACCGCTAATGACCTTGTGGGCATAGGACCACACACATCTGTATGAACAAGATCTAAAGGCTGAATTGAAGAGTCAATGTGCATTCTCTGCACATTTTTGGTTTGCTTCCCATATTGACAATGCTCGCAAAATGAAAAATCAAAGAAAGATAACACAAGTAGCCAAAATGAGAAAGATTTCCCATTCCACTATGAGATATATGGCCCAAGTGATCATGCCAAATACAAGCCATAGGTTGTTCAGTAATAGCTAACAAGTGTTCTTTCTATGATACAAATAAAGGATAAAGTGAGCTAACTTTGCTTCCTTTTGCAATAAACATATTGAACTTTGATGTGTGAAAGGACTGAGCATAGAAGACCACCTTGTAACCAAGGCATCAAGTTGGCCAACTGACATCAAATTGTGCGATAACAGAGGTACATGCGTACATTATGCATAGTAAAATTTGAACCATTAATGAGATGCACAATCACATCTCCAATCCTGACCACATCACACTGACAAGAATCACCAAGTCTCATAGTACCAAGAGACTTTGCTGCATTAGTAGAGAACCACTCTCTATGTGGTTTCACATGGAAAGAAGCACCAGAATCTAGTAGCCATGTGTGGGAAAGAGAATCAGCCATAACAGCCTCAGTAGGCACAATACTATCAAATGTCAATACATCAGCATCATCAAAAATAGCATTGATTTCTTCAATCTTCACATTGAAGTAGATGATGCAGGTAACTGTTTAACAGTCCATCAATATTTTGCTTTTTACTTTTAGCATTCTTTAATGCATAACATTCTTTCTTCACGTGTCCTTTCTTATGACAATAATGGCATTAGATATCCCTCTTCCTTGATTTACTTCTACTCTTATTTCATTGACCATTCTTTTCCTTGTTCTTGCTCCTACCACATTGTTGATTCTTTCCTTGGTAAGAATCATGAACATTATATGCAGCTCCAGTCTGAGTGCCAACCATAGATTTTCTACGAATCTCCTCACTCAAGAGTGCTCCACATAAGTCATCATAAGCCAATTTACCACCAGGTGCACTATTGCTAATAGCTATGGAAAATGTATCCCATGATGAAGGGAAGGTGCATAGCAACAAGACTACTTTCATTTCATTATCCATGTCCATTTTCTAAGCTTGTAACTAGGAGAATATAGAATCAAAGTCATTTAGATGCGGAGTAACGATGTCTATATCCTTCATGCAAAGATCATATAACTTTCTCATCAGATACACTTTGTTTGATGTTGTTTCTTTTTCATATGTATTTCATAACTTCTTCCAAAGCTCCTCTACACTTTCACAGTCCAATATTGTAAAGTAAACATTATCTGCCAAGTGTAATCAAATGGTAGACTTGGCCATTTCATCTAACTCATCCCTATGATCTTCATCCATGTCAGCAGGCTTCTTGGAGATTCCATTTATTGGGTTCCATTGCCTCCTCTGAATTAGCACATCTTTAATCTGATTCTTCCATAGAACAAAGTTTGAGCCATCAAATTTTTGAATCTCAAAATGTTCTTTGCCTTGCAAGTTATAGCTCCTCCTCGAAACACTAGCACTAGACCTTGATCCACTAGATGTTCCTGAGACCTGTGATGCCATGATGAAGAGAACTAAATAGAGTTATAATGGAGCTAGAGGAATCCAAAACACCACTAAAGCTAAAAAAAAAGGATGAACAAGTGTCGGATTTTGGGAAAAATTTAGCAGAGTCTTTCCAAAAAAAACAATTAATGGATCGTAATGACCAACCAAAAGGATTATATGAGAATAAATATGCTCACACCAATAAGTGTATCAAGGGGTAAATCGACCACTTTATAATTGACAACCAAAACATTTGGAAAATTTTTTCCAGTATCCTCTACAAAATGAGCATATGACTAGTGTCAAAATCTCATAAGATTGCAAGTACTCACATGTTTACCTACATAGTGAATCACTGACTCCACTTCATATAGAAAGTTACCCGAAAGAAGCCAATTAGGCTTCTCGAGCACCCATGAACAACTATCATACATCTCCTATGGTGAGGTTGGGTAAGTATTCTACCTGCATCATTGAAGAGATCCTGACATCTGGGTGTCTCCCAGTTGAGAAAACCTCACCACAACCCTCTTTATCAAACATAAAAGGCTTTATGCAAAAACATAACTGCTATATCAATGACCACATGGATGTACACAAGCGGTATCCACATAAGCGTACATAGTGTGTATGTGTTCAATATATGAAGTAAAATGGCACTAAAAGGCTGAATTCACTGCCCAAACACTGTTCAACAACACTTGCAAGTGTCTTTCAACTATGTTCTTTAGGCTCAAAAAACCTGCATAGACTTGCAGTGGCTGCTCCCACCACAAGTGAAGCCTTTTAAGAAGCTTGTAGATTAACTAGTGTGGCTAAAAACACAGCCCCAAAAGGTGAGCTTTTGTTGTCAAAGAAGTAGAAAGAAAACTTGTTAACTGCGGACAAAACGGCCAATGTTAAGGCCAGTGTTGAATTAATGCATTGTTCTAACTGTCAGCACGTGTCAAACGAATCGTGGGTTCTTGGGAGTGGTAGGGGTCTGTTAGACAGAGGCCCTGTACTTAGTTCCCAAAATAACTGATTCAGTTGCAGCAATAAAATGCTATTGACAGTTCTATCTGAATCTACTGTCCTTAGACAGTGTCATCACAGTCTTAGCTCAGCTACCAGTAACAACTAGACTGTACCAGACTTATTTGTACCTTGGTACCGAATTACTTCAGACTAATATGCTACTGTAACAGTACAGTAGTCCAACCTTCACCAAGACAACGCTCACAATCAAGCAACCGGATCACAGAAGGTACCTACGGTTTCAACCTACAGTTCTGAAGACTAACACACACTGGAATTACCCTTAACTATAGGTAATCCTCATCGTATAAGTGTAGATCGAGAACAGCACTACTTCTGCACAACGTTCGTAGGGAAAGATTACTACATTCACACACACTTATCAATACTTAGCAGTTCAACAAGGAGAGGAACACTACGTCGTACATCTTAACAGAACAATTCGTCACAATGATCCATAGTAACTCTTTCAGACAACGATCCAACGACTTACTGAATGGAACTAGATTCACAGTGTCACCGAGATTGACAGATGACAACACAGAGTACAACAGAGTACGCAGAGCTTAGACAAGACACACTACAACAACACTCAGACACTCAACAAGACGAACAGTCTGCGCTACTCAGAATTGATCCGAAAACCGCCCTTTTTGAGCACTTCCTTTCATTGCTTTATATAAGATTTACAAATATGCGCGTAACAACCTTTCGCGTGTGTTTTACAAAGATTTCCGTTACACCTATCCCAATCCGACGGCCGACTCACACTGGCACGCACGATGGACTTGAACCCGCAAGTTTTTACAAAATTACTGCTCATCGACTATTCCTTCTAAGTACATGTTTCGTGCTAATCTAAATGTATGGGCGATATTTCTCTTAAGGGTTCTAATAATTGTTTGAGAGTTTCTGGCTCTACTAGTTGCGCATCTACTCTAACAGAACTTATGGCTATGGCTTCGGTTAACAAAATTTCTGCTTGCATTTGCAGAAAGGTTTCTTGCAGATAAAAGTCATTGGCCAATGCAGCATCTCGGGACGTCTTCATTTCCTTGAGCTGTTGCTCCATCTTCTATACTCTTTCTTTTATGTTTGCCAGTTGGTTTTCGCGTCGCTCGATCTCCTGAACTTGAAAATTCACTGTTCTTATATATGATTCTCTTTCATGTCTGAGATCTGTAATCACTTTCTGTGTCTGTTTCTCCTTGGTTAAGTAATGTTTTAGCATATTATTTACATCTGCTAGATTTTCATTTGTCCGCTGAAGCTCTTCTTCTGTTCTTTTATGCTGCATCTGCTGTTCTTGACTCTGTTGCACTAGTTTAGTGAGTTGTGTTCTGGTCTCTTCCAGTAGGTTTCCTAAGGCAATCCTTGCATCTTCCTTGTCTTGTATGTCTTGCTTCAATTTGTTGATTTCTTCATTCGTGATCTGCAATAATTCTTCTTTCTTTGTAAGTTCTGCCACAACCTCATCTCTTTGATTAATAATCATCTCTTGTTCGGTAAGTTTTGCCTGTAATTCGTTCAATTGCTCTTGCAGGGATTGGTTTTCGGCTTTGACAATTAGCACTTCTTCCTGAAGGGGGCTGATGTCAGCTTCTAGAATATCCACTTTATGTTGCAGTTCGTTCCGGATACTATCTGTGGCTGCTTTCATTTGGATGGGTAGTTGCTGCGATAGGTTGATGAGGACTTGACCCATACTGGCCGGTTCGGAAAGTATTGGAATGGAAGGGAGGTGTAACTGGGGTCGTGGTTGGGAAGAGGATGCGTTGCGTAGTTTTCGGTGGTGTGTCCGGTAGTGTCGCAGATAGCACAAAACAACTGATTAAGTGCACAAGTGGCACTACTATGGCCTGAGTTCTTGCAGGTAGTGCAGTACATCTGTCTGGTTGGGTCTTCGGTGGTATTTCTATTTGCTTTTAGCCACTCCAGATCTTCTGTAAATCCTCCAACCTTGCTTTCCAGTTGCAGAGCCATTGCAATTACTGCATCTAGCGTCATAGCTCCTACACAGCGTATGATCATAATATGTTTAAGTTGCGGGGTCAATCCATTGATAAACCACTAAGTAATAACGTCGTCTGGTAGGTTGGCGTGTGCTGGTGGTAACTGCCTTAGATGCGTCCTGAATAGAGTAGCGTACTCCTGTACAGTTTGATTTATCCTCTGTCTATTGTTTTGCAGGTAATCAAAAATTTCGGCTGGGTTCTTCTTTAGCCTGAATCTCTGCAAAAAGGCATCCCTTACTGCTTCATAGGTGCCAAAATTATTAATATCATATTCTATAACCCATCTAGCTACTTCGTTGACCAATGTCGATTGAAAAACAATAGCCTTATACGCCGGATCAGGTGGATGGTTGAGAACTGCGTAGCTTATCTCAAATGTGCGCACATGAGCATCCGGGTCATCTCTTGGGAATCCACCAAATTTGGTGTACGTTACTCCTGTCGGAGTCGGCCTTGGTGGGCATACTTGTTGTTGCTGCTACTGTTGTTGTTGTTGCCCGTTCATGGCAAGTGTATTGTGACTATCTTCTGTATCTCGGGGCTGAATATCTGAACTATCGGAATCTGTATCGTCGAACTGTGATCTTTTCGGTTCGATAATCTTGTTCAGTATGCTTCGAATCTCAGTTTCGAACAGGCTACCTTCCTTTCTGATGTCAAATGTAGGGAAGCTTACTCCCAATAGCGGTGACTGGGCTGAAGATTCACCAAGAAATGGTAAACCGTCACCGAAATATCACCGGAATGTGTCGAGATTTTGTCAAAACAAGGTGTTTTTTCGCCTTCGCTGATTTCTTTTGCTAAAGTGTTTCTAGTCGTAAACAAATTTGAATCTTTACCCAAGATTGTTAAACTAACTTCAGATTGCGTCCTTGTAGATTCTAAAGTTACTATATCTTCGACAGACTGTGCCAAAATAGTACTGGAATCTATCAGAGATGCAGTACGTTCCACCGGAATATGACCGGAATCGCTGCTAACGTTCTTTACTTTCTTGTCAACTGGTTTGGTTCTCGCGCTTGTACCTCCTGGAGGCGTCTTTAGCAGGTTAGGTACCCCAGGCTGTCTGTTCTTTGGATACGTTTTACCGGATCGAGTAACCAGCATGTATCATTTTTTGTACTAATCGCATACTATTACTGTCGAAAAAATTTTATAGTCACGTTTCCACAACAGGTTTGCAACAATTTGATCTGTTGCCACCTTCCCACAGATAAATGGCAATCTTGATAACACTTTTGACAGATAAACGGCAATCTTGATGCCACCTTCCCACAAATAAATGGCAATCTTGATAACACTTTCGACAGATAAACGGCAATCTTGATGCCACCTTCCCACAGATAAATGGCAATCTTGATAACACTTTCGACAGATAAACGGCAATCTTGATGCCACCTTCCCACAGACGATGCCAAGTGTTAACTGCGGACAAAACGGCCAATGTTAAGGCCAGTGTTGAATTAATGCATTGTTCTAACTGTCAGCACGTGTCAAACGAATCGTGGGTTCTTGGGAGTGGTAGGGGTCTGTTAGACAGAGGCCCTGTACTTAGTTCCCAAAATAACTGATTCAGTTGCAGCAATAAAATGCTATTGACAGTTCTATCTGAATCTACTGTCCTTAGACAGTGTCATCACAGTCTTAGCTCAGCTACCAGTAATAACTAGACTGTACCAGACTTATCTGTACCTTGGTAACTAATATGCTACTGTAACAGTATAGTAGCCCAACCTTCACCAAGACAGCGCTCACAGTCAAACAATCGGATCACAGAAGGTATCTACGATTTCAACCTAGAGTTCTGAAGACTAACACACACTGGAATTACCCTTAACTATAGGTAATCCTCACCGTATAAGTGCAGATCGAGAACAACACTACTTCTACACAACGTTCGTAGGGAAAGATTACTACATTCACACAGACTTATTAGTACTTAGCAGTTCAACAAGGAGAGGAACACTACGTCGTACATCTTAACAGAACAATTCGTCACAACGATCCATAGTAACTCTTTCAGACAACGATCCAATGACTTACTGAATGGAACTAGATTCACAGTGTCACCGAGATTGACAGATGACAACACAGAGTACAACAGAGTACGCAGAGCTTAGACAAGACACACTACAACAACACTCAGACACTCAACAAGACGAACAGTTTGGCGCTACTCAGAATTGATCCGAAAACTGCCCTTTTTGAGCACTTCCTTTCATTGCTTTATATAAGATTTACAAATATGCGCGTAGCAACCTTTCGTGCGTGTTTTACAAAGATTTCCGTTACACCTGTCCCAATCCGACAGCCGACTCACAAACTCTTCTTGATGTTCGTGGACCTTTGTGAAGAGAGCTATGCACAAAAATACTCCAAAATGGCTCCAAAAATCATCCCAAAAATGCAAAGCTAGGCTTTCAAGTACAGAATGAAGCTTTGAGGACCCAAAACTTGTTGAAGATAATGTAAAACTTAATCTTTCCCCTTCTTCAAGCACCACAAGAGTGTAGCTGTGGCAAGAGATTGCCATGGTTAAGCGAGCTCTAGGGGGGACATTACTTGGATGGGTGATCTCCCAAGAAGTACTAAGAACCTCCGTCTTCCTTGATAGTTGAGGTCTTCCCTCGCACGAAGCCAATGGCACCAATGGTGACTTCAGTGACTCAGATAACAAGGTATGCCTTGGTCTTCACCTTAGTTATAAGCCTTGGAGAAATCCTTGGGTGGGTAGGTGGGTGCTTAATTTGCTTGCGTAAAAGGAACAAAGTTTTGCATCAAAATGATCAGATACTAGTGAAGTATTTGAGTGGTGATGCACCATAATGTGCTCTCCTTCTTGAAAGCTCCATGATGATATCCTTAGAGTAGAAAAATGAGCTCTAGGCACCACACACGGTACTCCACACAGAGGCTGTAGAATTCACAGAAAACATAGTACACAGGGGTGCACAAATAGAGACTTCTTAGGTATTACAAATGCAGTCAAACATATAGTATGTGGCTAACCAGGCCACTATATGTTTTATTAAAGAACATATACAAAAGTGTCCAATGGCCATTCGGCCTTTCACATGGACACTAATGATAACAACCTTCAACAACATTAGCTTCATCATTCTTTACGTTAGAGGTATTATTGACAATAGACATGCCAGCTTATTTCTTCTTTTCATTATGCTTGGAAAGCTTATGTTCCTTGTTGCATGCACTTTTAACAGTGCAAATTGATTATGGAGCATAGAAGTATATAGTTCAACACTCAAAGATCATTTCCATCAGGTACACTAGGGTTTTACGCCACTTTTGAAGCTATTCATCCATCATATTTGCCATTGGAGTTACAAATTTTTAGATGCATTTCAGATCTTTTGATGTTCATATCTTGTTACTTTTGGGTTCTTCAATGCAATGGCAAGCAACAATGACTTGTTTGGCATGCTTCAAGCTGAAGGTACATTGATGGGACCAACTATCCAATGTGGTCCTACATGATGAAGGATGTTTTTGTTGCAAATAGACTATGGAACATAGTGGCAAATGTCAACAAAAAACATGGTGGTTATTCTACTATGCAATCTATCGTCATAGATTCATGGTCTCCTTCTAAGTACAATGACTATGTATTCTACACTTATGCAAGAGAAACCTAGATGGGATGGAAAGGATACTCAAGATCATGCATTGATTGCTCTTTCTATGTAGTGGCATATTGTTCCACACATCCCATCATGTACTACTTTGAGGCAAGATTGGCATATGAGGCACATGGTGCTTACTTGAGAAAGCAACTTGAAAATGTATGTATGACTCAAAATGAGTCAGTGAATGTATATGTTACACGCATCAAGAATTTAAAAGAGCACTTGGCAAACATTGACAAGATCATTCTAGATGCGTCACTCATTTCTATGTTACTCAAATTATTACCAGAATCCTTTCAAAACTTTGCTACTACACTTTTTCTATTTGCAAAAGCAAATCCAAATATGTGTACTTCTGATGAGTTTGTGTCTCTTCTTTTGCAAGAAAAGAAATAAAGGTTGAATATAAGTGGTTTTCTTGTGGAACACAAGCAATTGCTACTACACAAAAGGGGAAAAGTAAGTATGGTTCAACATTGGGTTCATCAAAATCAAAGCCTCACTCTTCCTCTTCCACTTCTTTGTCTCATGCTGTTGGTATGCAAAAGAAGAAGATATGCAAGTATCATTTAAAGGTTGTACATACCATTAACAAAAACAATAGGCTAAAAAGAATCTTAAATTGTTATGATATTATTGTTGTGTGTGTGAGAGTGAGGAAGCATGAATAGAAGCGCACATAAGAATGTGAAAGGAGATGGATGCACCAAGAAAGGAGATAGTTGGAAAAGCTTTCTATTGATAGATGATCAATAGTATGAGAATGAGAGAAGTGAGAGCTCTAAGTGAATCCTTAAGTACAATGTACCACCACATATGAGTAAAAAGAGATCATATATAGGGAAACGATTCACATCAAAACTACTCAAGGAAAAAACCTCTAGCTAGCACTAGAGTAAAAAGAGACCATGTATAGGGAAATGATTCACATCAAAGCTACCATATATACAAAGGATATTGCTATGAAAAACGAACTTTTCAAAAAGCTAATCCACAATCGAGAAATACAAATCTAAATAACATCCAAAATGTCACAAAGTATGATTAGAGGCACTTAGTCATATGAGAAATCTGGCTTATTTCCCAATAGGTAGAAGAAGAACAGGAGAGCAATTTTTGTTGAAAAGAGAAAACAAACACATCCGAGAAATATGGCTTAAATTTTTGAAACTAGCATGTCCACCACTAGGAACATGGCCTATAAAGAAATACATGCTACACTTGTGAAAATGCAAGTCAAGATTTAAAGAAGGTAACGCATGTAGCTTGTATATTCTTGCGATGATTTTTGAAATCGATTCAAGCTTCTATATAATCATTTAGAAATACAACTAGAAGGACCATTAATTTTTTGGGATTTCATTCTCTCAAAAATGCTATATTGTTTGATCTCAATTTAACATCAAATGGACAACACTTGATGGCATACTAATCAAGAATTATGTTTATGAGTAGTAACTATATGTACACATTTGAAGCTACATTCATATATGCATTAATTCGTTGAGAGAGTTTACTTTTTGGAAGATTATCCATAGCCATGAAATCTAGATTAACTACATATGATTCTTCATACAAAAAAATATGGCGGATAAACCAATAGAGGTAGTGAATTGGAGAAGGGCTATGTTTGAGCTTGTCAATGACATAAATCTGTTTGAAAGAAAAAGACATGATAAAATAGCATAGATATATTATCGAAGAAGGAAGCATTAATAATTTCTTGAAGAATTTTGTGGAGGATGAGTGAAGGCTAGGAGGGGAAGGATGTTGTATGCAAGATAAGCTATGAAAGATAGAAAATGAAGATTTGTGCAAAAGGCCCTCTTAGGAGTTTGAAAAATGAAGAATATGAAGAATTTCAAATAAATATTTTCTTTTTTGTATCATATTCCTTGTCCACTATTTTGACTTTTGTAATAATGACAAAGAGTCTTTCTCATAATATTGTCGACCTCTATCATTTTTTTTTAGAACTTTTAAATCAATCTAACATAATTATTTTTAGCCTACAAGCTTAGAGGGCTATTTCCTAGGCCGAACAAGGTCACAAACTTTTCTATAAAAGATAAATTGTGACTCGTTGTAATTACGTTTTAGCTCATGTTTCAATGATAAAGATTTGAGAGTGCTCTCTCTTCCAAATTCATGGTCATTTTTCTTAGCATATTTGAAGTGAGATTTGGAATCTTTGATGATGGAATTAAGCTATATACTTGTGAAATAACTTGTCTTCTAGGTTGGTACTTGATCTTCTAGTCCTTTGGACTTTAGCTATTCTTCATAGATTGTGCGAGTATTCAAAATTTGTGCCCTCTCACCCATGTGATCGAATGGCCCAATTGTGAAAAAATCACTTCACTCATGGACTCCATGGATTATCTGTTTAGAGCTTTGAATCACTTAATTTGCATTATCCTATCAAAATGTATGATAAAAATAAGCGTTCGGCCTATATTTTGGAGAGTTTTTCATGAATCTTATAGGGATAAAAGTTTTCCTAAATCATGTAGGGATTTATTGACTCATTAATCTTCATGTATTCGTTTGTTTATTCCTTGATGAACCATTATTATAAATGTGTATGTGGCCTAGACCACATATTGAAGACACTTTTAGGATTGAGTATTCATGATGTTGTTGGTGATGCGTTTGAGGGCCTTCTAGTTTTACATTCTTGGGGGCTCACATTTAGTGAAAGGGAGTTACCAAAAGGCTCCATCAATTTTTGGTTTTGGAACTATGTAGAACTTCACTTGAAGGTGTTTACTCGGATGCCATGGAAACATGTATGTTGAGAACATGCTTCAAAGCTATGTGTCCTTGCAAAACCCTCATTTGATTGTGGAAAGGTTGAGGAGAAGCACAATCTCCTTACTCTAAAAAGTTGACAATGAGATTGCACACTCCATAATGCAACTTTTCCCTTGATAATATGGATCAAGTTGAGAAAAAATCATCTTCAAAGTTGAACCTTTTGTGATACTTTTCAAATGAATTTGCCTTTAGATGGAGAAAGGTGGAACTTGTCTCTAATAACCAAGCTCTAAATAGAAATAATATTTGTTATCTTGTTCTAATGCTTGTTAGTTCATACACAAACATTTGATACAAATCTAATGTGAAGGTGACTATATACATCTAAAAACTAACAAATTATTATTATTGTTGATAATTTTGCACACATGGCACTCAAGTAGACTTGGAACTATGTTGGGGTAAGGAGAGAAGATCAAAACAAATTTAACAAACTAGGTTCTCACTAGGCGATATGGAATAGATTGTGTTTTCTTGTGATCAGATGTATAAGACTTGGTCTTGCACGAGAACATACCTCCAAAGGATGCCACATCATGGAAAAGGATTTTTGAATCCCTCTTGTTATTCACTTTTTGAATCGAAAAAAATATTATTATATAATCTTGTTCTAAAAAAAAAACTCTTTCTTTATTTATTATAAAAAAAATAATTAAAAAAACTCAAATCTTGCTCCATGATGTACAAAGTTAGTTCCACCGTCCATTATGAACACCCAAGCTTAGGTCAAATGACTCTTACTCAATTAATAACATCACAAAATGTATTATGTCATACTACTTAATGCCCAAGCCAACTTTAGAAGTATGTCACTTCACTTGTGTCTTTTTTTTTTTAAAGGAGTCTGATTTTATCATCTGCATCTCCTTAAGTTTAGACTACCATCTATATCT
>CM035428.1:60181224-60236224 GCA_020310875.1 Ceratopteris richardii
AAGCTCTGAAGCAACCCAACCGTGATTTCCTTCTCGGCGTTCGAAATTCATTCGTCCAAAGTCTGACTTTGGATAACTTGAGGGTTCGACATAGTGGGTTAATGGAGTTAGACCATCTTTCCATCTTGCTTTTCTTTGCCGACTTCATCCGCCTTTGAGGTGAAAGGATTCGTTTATGATTCAGAAGCCAGGTCACAGTTATCCATTTTCGGACGTGCGATAATAAGGAAGATAATTTGTCGAAGGTTATCGGCCCTTCATTTTGTTGAAGATCTGCTTTCGGCATTGAATAATTAACCTGCGAACATCAAAGAATCGTAGGCAGGATCCAACTATATACTGACTGCGAAATTCTTGTCGAGAGCAAGGTCTCGCGCTGCAGAACTTGAGATCTGAACCCCACATTAGCGTTGAATCACATATATAATCTTTGGGGCTTTCATTTGGTTGATTGGCACAATATCCTATGATGAGCACAGCTCATAGCCTTCACATTGGTAGTGTTTTCCAGGAAGCATCTTCCAATGTCGCAGAAGTCAAACGCCTTTATGAAGTTTGGAAAGGAAGTAATGTAAGGTTACTAGCTCTGATCATTATACGTATATCGTTGATATTTTTCGAACGACATTGCACCATTTCATTTTTCACAGATAGATAGAGATGAATATATAAATCCTTCCATTCGTGAACAATCATTTACATACGCACGCATACATACATCCACACCCATAGGCGCACTTACAAGAAAGCATACTTACAAACATTCATCGATTTTTCTTATACATGCAAATATAAACACATGCATATATACACTTGTCATTATACATGTGTATGTGCATGAATACTTGATGGGTTTACTACTGCCATGCATGGAATGTTTATGTCTTGGACGTGCATTCTCATGCTTATATAAGACCTTGTGGGAGGTGTTTCGCATATAGACCTGTGCGTCAGATAGAACAAGGAGATAATTGCAACTATCTGATGGGGCCTTTTTTATTTTTCAGTTTCTGGGTTGTCTTAGTTCTACGTGGTTCAAGCAGCTTTTTATACAAAGCTAGGTCAGTAGGTTGCATATCTACTTAACCTGTTGACTCTTATTTGTAGTTTCTGTTCTCAGAGACCCATGCTGTTATTTATGGCTTCTTACACTTCAAACTTCGACTTCTCTTTGCGTTTTTTTTTTTCCGGGCAGCACAGATCACTTCCTCCATCTTTCGGTTTGTTGATGTTCGAATGCTTCTAAGTTTTTATGTTTATGCGTCGATCAGCATGGCTGCATAAAAGAACTTTGGAAGAACATGAGTGTGTCAAACTTGGTTTACCATTGCATAGGGGCTTCAAGGCTTGTTTCAGCATAAATGAGTTCCTTTCCAGTTTGTATTTGTAGTATGAGTGCTCTTTGCCAAGAATAACATATCTTTCTCGCTGTTTTATGTAAAGTCATTAAGTTAAGATCTTTACGCACTGAGATGGAATGCTATAAAGTCTATCTTATTGAAGGCAGGTGAGAGGAAATTTATAGTGTTATGGGAAGGATCCATTGGAATCACACGGATTGTGACATTTATACTCATTGCAGTTAGACACTTAAGGAGTGATAGAGACCAGTTCATTGGCTTTTACTACTAGTACTAGTCTTCATTTGGAGAGTCCGTTTATTAGAACTAGCACCCACTTTTTGGAAGTTAACGACATGAATAGGGATGTTATAGCTTCTTGTATAAGCTATAAGATTCAAATACAGTACTTCTTGACATGGAAGTCAAATATACATTAAAAAGAAAGATCTCTTTTTTACTAAAAAATGAGTAACTTTATAGGAATTTTTTTTATATATTCTATTATTGAAATGAAGGAAATTTTAAACTTTATCGAGTTAATTCTTATATGTTTCATTGTGTATTCATTGAGAAGTCAAATTTTTCTCATTTTTATTTTTGCTCACTTTGTCTCAATATTTCTATGTTTGATCTTAGTTTTATTATTTCATGTGAATTGTTGTTGCGTTTTCCAATGTATGTATTTATGGTTCAATTTTTTTGGTAACTTTAGTTACATTTTGTACTTGATACTTTTAATCCACAAGTGGGAGGTAGGCACTCTATCATGTAACTCTAGATTTCGAAGGGTAGGTGCATTGTCATCTATGAGGGTTGAGTATATTTCAACCCTTGAGCCTTCTAAGGAGGCTATGTGGCCAATATGTGAGTGAGCAACGAGTATGGCTTGGATGATACCTCACTTGCTTTTGGATGTGATAGCATGAGTGCAAAATGTCTATCCAAGAATACTATGTTTCACACACAAACTATACGTATGTGCAATATATTTTCACCGGTTATGTACTTGATAATGGCTTGGTTTCATCAATATATTTGTATTTTATTTTCGGCCCCTTATTCAGCCCCCTTACAAGCATGTGTTCTTAGGTCCTTTTTTGTGTCTTGAGCCATTTTATTAGGCTTCACATTGGATGCTTGTACTTTGCCATTGACAATATTCCGTAAGTCTTTGGAAACTAGCAAATTCATCACCATAAGATTGGATAGTTAGACATTCCATCAAGCTTGTCTTCTTGTTTCAATCTTTCTCTATAGTCACTCATATTGAGTACAAGGGTGTATGATGACTATGCTTTGATACCAAATGTTGGAAGTGCAATAAGCCTAAATAATAATCATAGGTTGACCAAGATCTTCCAACACTTGAATCTTAGCACATATCACACCGTGGCTTAATCAAAAGAGATGAATGAGAATAGAGTAGAGAGAAGACAAATTAAAAAATGAAGAAGCTTAATGCTACTACACACTAACTAAATTTCAATATACAATGTGTCTAATGATTAGAAAACTGAATTTAGGATAGAAGAGATTCTTTGTGATGAAACTCTCTCATAAACCGAAAATTTGCTTCAGCTTTGTTGAGGGCTGAAGTAATCCTCCTAAAATAGCACTTTTATCATGAGAAAAGAAGGTTTGTTGCGATGAAGTTCTCCCAAATGCAAGAAAAAGCCTTCTGTTTAACAATAGGCTGAAGTAGAAAATCACTTGGAGCAACTTTGTTGCGATGGAACAACTCAAAAGAGGCCGCAGAGAGCTATGTCGTGGTGTGTTTGGTTGCTCCAAATGCTAAGGAAGTGGGATGTTGTGTGAGGAGAGAGAAAGTAGAGAGAGAAACTTGCATAAAAATTTGGAGAAGAAGATGGAGAAGCTGAAGTTGAAGAAGTCCTGATCAAGTTATGAGAGATTTGGGACGAAGTCTTATTGATAAGTGACTTTTAGGTCATTTGGGCATGATTACACATGGCCAATGACCAAAAGTCATAAAAATAATGTAAATACCTATAACTCCCCTATTTGGGGTCTAAAAAATTATAACAAAAATTTGTGTGGAAAGCTTTTGAAGAGAGCTTTCGCATGGAAGGGTCAAAATATACAAAAGAGGAGTCCTTGGGGCCTTTAACCCCAACACTTTGGGGCTGTGATGTCTTGTAGATGTCTTAAGAGCCGCTCCCTAGAAACTGTGTCGAAGGCTTTGTGGAACTTTGTAACATAGTAGTATAATCTCTTCTTCCTCACTCGTGCCTGGTCGATCAAGCATCTCAAAGTGAAGATGTGGTCAATGGTAGAGTAATCTCATCTGAATCCTACTTGTCTTGGGGTGCTGATACCCTTCCTCTCGGTGAGAGTGCTCGACTCTGTCTCTAGCATTGCCCAATATAACTTGGCCAATATGGGGCCAATCATGATCGTATAGTATGTGGCTCTATCCATAACATCGCCTTACTTATGAATGGGCACAATGGTTTGCTGAGTCCATGAGTGAGGAACCCTTCAACCACTACTCGATTGAAGAGGTGGGCAATGAGCGGTGCTAGAGTCGTGCATTCGTAGGTGAGATGCTCTACTTGTAAACTGAATTGGTCATGAGCCTTGCCATGCTGTAGATGGGCGATGCCCTAGATCACCATAGTCGATGTGAAGAAGTCAGAGGTAGTAGGGAATGAGCTCTGTGGCCTGGGAATGGGGAGCTAGTTTGGGATCTCGTATAGGCTCTGTGCATAGCTATGCCAAGTGATCGGGCCTCGAATGGGTGTCTTTTGTCTCTTCTCTCTCTCTCTCTCTCTCTCTCTCTCTGAGGTGTCGCCATGCCACTGCAGTGTCTCCGCTCATGAGCAAGTGATAGATATTTGAGTACTATATGCCCCCCCATTCCCGTCGCTTGCGGCGAGTAAGGCTTTGCATGCATCGCTGTGCTTGCTCTATGTGGTGCTAGAGTCGTGCATCTGTAGGTGAGATGTTTGCTTGTGAACCGAACTCGTCATGAGCCTTGCCATGTTGTAGATGGGCAATGGCTTGGGTCACCATAGTCGATGTGAAGAAGTCAGAGGTAGTAGGGCATGAGCTTTGTGGCGTGGGAATGGGGGGCTAGTCTGGGATCTAGTATAGGTTGTGTGCATAGCTATGCCAAGTACGTGGGTCTGGAATGGGTGTCTTTTGTCTCCTCTCTCTCTAAGGTGTCACCACACCACTGCAATGTCTTGGCTCATGAGCAAGTGATAGATATCCGAGTATTATCTCTCCTCCCATTCCCATCGCTTGTGGCGAGTAAGGCTTTGCATGTGTCGCTTTGCTTGCCTGTGTGTAATATCCTTTCGATGCTCTAAAATTCGTAAATGCTTCCTTGGCTCTCGATAATCTGTATCATACCAATTATTTTAGGGCATGGATCCTATGCGTGGAGGGTGCATATGTGGTGTGGAAAGCTCTGTAGAGGTGAGGAATGTAGGATGGTGGTGATGTGTGACGTGAGTGTCTACTGGTGATAATGTCGAGCGAGAGTAGGCGAGTGTGTAAGTGGTGTCGAGGTGATAATGTCGAGGGAGAGTAGGCGAGTGGGAGAGCTTGTGTGGGAAGTGTATCGTGGTATGTGGCTCAACGAGTGTGGGAGGGTCTAATGGAATAGGAGATGAAAGTGTGAATGTGATAACTGTATGACCATCACCAAGTGGACGTTGTTCAATACTAAGTGATGGAATAAGTGAAGCTTCGGAAATGTTGCCGAGAATGTAGTCGACCATGCTCCACCCGGTGAGGGAAGCAACTAAGTCCACCCGAGCCTGGCCGATGGTGCATCCCATTATATATAACAAGATGATGTCTGCTGTCTAGCTCAAGTAAATGTCTTCCGTACCGGGTGGTTTCTTGACCCATATCCACCGATGCCGATCCTCATCATTTGGATCTTTGCCCCTTGTGATGTATGGATGCTACATAGCATATGACTGACACTGACGTGACTTGGTGCGGCCATTGAAGTCCTCCATTAGGAAGACTTCACCTAATGTGCTGAAATGTAGTATCTCATCCGAAAGTGCGGTGTATGGTGAATCTTTGTCCCGACTCCCAAGTCGGTCCCCCATGGTCAGTGATGGGTAGTAGCATATGGCAATATAGACCCAAGTCTCCAATGCTATCTCCATGCGAACCCACATGTATTGTGTATCCTCGTCTCTACCTATGATGTAGACGCGGCTTTGTATCTCCTGTCTAAATATTATGGTGACACACCTTGACCCCTGTGCCGTACTCCGTCTCATCGTGGCCCTCAATGCAGATTCCCAATGAAAACCTGCAATGTGGGGGAGGCTTCTTTCTTAGCTCTCATGGGGTCTCTGTGATGCAAGCAAAGTCATGCGTAGAGAGAGAGAGAGAGAGAGAGAGAGAGAGAGAGAGAGAGAGAGAGAGAGAGAGAGAGAGAGAGAGAGAGAGAGAGAGAGGGGGAGGGAGGGAGGGAGGGAGGGAGGGAAGGAGAAAGATCTAAAAACAAATAATAATAATAATAATAATAAATAAAAAGTAAACAAAAAGTCGAAAATAAAGTTAAAAGTAAAGAGTGAAAGAATTCGTAAAATATCTTATCATGAATGATTAGAAAGTTGCCCCTCCCTCCCCACCCTCGCACACACACACACGCGCGCGCGTACACATACACACGTACGCACACACACACATATATATCTGTGTGTGTGTACATTTATATGTGAACACACACATATATATGCATATGTGTGTGTATATATATATATATATATATATATATATATATATATATATATATATATATATATATGTATGTATGTATGTATGTATGTATGTATGTATGTATGTATGTATGTATGTATGTATGTATGTATGTATGTATGTATGTATGTATGTATGTATGTATGTATGTATGTATGTATGTATGTATTGTATGTATGTATGTATGTATATATATATATATATATGAGTGTGTGTGTGTGTTTGTAATAATTATTGGTATATAATACATGATTTATAGATCAGATAATGTACATATCCAATCATCGATGACAAATGAACATTCGTTTTTGTTATAATGAGTTTTAAAATAAAACAAACATTTCCACATTTCTAGAATCTAAATTCTACATCATAATCATTAATGCCGCCATCCTTTATAATTTGTACTACTTCAAATAACAATAATAATATTGAAGGATGAGCTTTGAAGGTAGCGCTTGAAGGTCTCACAAGAAACAATGTGCATCCTGCTTGAAAGATTGTGGCTCACTCTCTTAGCACCTAGACTCTCGGGAGCATGTGTGTAGCTTGAGACCTTGAAGGGATGGACTCAACTTTCGAAAGCTAGGGATCACTCCACTCTGAAAAGCTCTCGGACCAAAACGAATATGTGCATGAAGAAGGGAAAGCATGGGTATGTACTATGAAGTAGGACTCAGATGTAGAGAAAAGTAACGAAACAAACATTTAGAAAAAGTAAGGAGTGAACCTTATGGGCTCGATTCGAACAAAGCCTTACGAACCTTAAATCAAACTATACGTTTAAGGTTCAAGAACCGAATCTAGTATGATTCTACCTATTATTCATTTTTTCACCAAGTACATTATTTAGAGTAGCCCTTTAGCTACTCGTTTCACAACTCTTGTCACTTGTCTATTTTTGTAATCATTCATCTATCTTAATTGGTTTAAGGTGTGTATGTGCTCAAGCCTCAAGGTTTAAGTTTTTAGAAAGATCTTGTGGAATTATAATTGGGCCTACCTCACTTCCAACAAGTCCTTCACCAAATCAGTGTAAGGAATAATATATCTGATTTTGACCAGCAAATCTCAATAGTGGTGATGAAGGAGCTCAATCTTGGTAGAAGCAAAATCAAAGGACGTGCAAAATCAACTACTTTATGCAGGTGAAGACTAAGACAGATTTGAAAGAGGTTGAAATAGAGAAAGAGGAAGGAGCAAGCATGAACAAGGCAACCAAGGCGGCAATAACCAAGGCTCCAATGAACAAGGAAATGGTAGGGGAAGAGGAAGATCAAGAGGTTCAAGAAGAGATAGCTGGACCAAGTAATGCATATCTTCTCTTCTATAGTTGCATAGATTGTATCATCTTCAATAGAAGGAAAGCCTCCTGTGTGGATACGAATGTTCCGATCTTCGTTGTTCCTCTAGAACTTTCTTTCAAAACATGCTTCGTCGACAAAAAAGACAACTGTTTTCCTTGTGAGCATCCTCAGAGGAATGGATTTCAGATGCAAATACTTTATTGAACTTTTGCTCTGATTACTTCACAAACATTCACGGATGCCCTCCCGCGTAGACGGGAGATCGGTTTAACATGTTGTGATTCATCCTTTCTTTGCTTCAGCCTTGATCAATGTCTCTGCCATCTGAAAAATTTGGGAAGACCTTTTGATGACATGGAATTACTTGGTGCTCTCCAAAGTCTTGGCACTAATAAAGTGCTTGATTTGGAGGCGCTATCTTAAGAATTCATTCTATGCTATTCATTCTGTGTCTAAGAACATATGGAAAAGCTTCACTCTCCTGAATGGTCCACTGTACAATTCCCTCCACAGCCATACATACATTTACTACAGACCAGCAAGAAGTGAGGCCAAAGTATGTTGTGACTGGGTACATCCAACACAGGAATAGTGTCTGTAAACGTAGACCAGCAAATGGACATCACCGCACAATACAAATGAACAGCCGTAAACGTAGAGGGATCATAAAAAAATATTGAGGGCTGCGAAAGTCCTTTTATGGAGATTTGTGGTCTATCAGTTATTATTATGGGTGTGAGTCATGTTTTTCTCATGCTAAATAGAATTTGCATCCTGATACATCTGTAAACTGCAACTTGCCTATACAGATGCATATAAACTCTCTGTTTTAAGCCAGTTTGAACCAGGCATGTCTGCTGGTCATGCAACTATGATCATGTATCATGAAAATAAAATATATTGAAAAATGCGCTTGCTTAGGCCTTGGATGCTCGTTTTTATTATCCTTATGTATATATTCAAGTTCTTGCATTCAACTTAGAATGATATGGAACATACAGACATGTATCAATTGTGTTTTCCATCGTCATTGATATTTTCATAGTGAAGGCGAATGGCCACTAAAAAATACCATTTTTTTTCAGAATCTTTTTGATCACTGAAGAAAAGGTTGTACATGCGGGACTTGAAGTAATCATACCTGGCAGCTAATATCACATTGCATTATTAACGGTTCCTTTCAGATGTCTTAATGTCCATCTATTTGTAGGGACATTCATACTCGGGCATTATATTCAAGCTTCATGAACTTTAAACTCATGCTTTCATAGTCTCTTGATTTTATATGGTTGCACTTTCTCGTAAAGGAGACTCATCCTTATGCTTTTATGTTGTATTTTGCAGAGATTTTGCTTAGGAGGAAGACTGATATTTGGACCTGATGTCAGATCCTTGTTTCTGACTCTCTTTCTAATCATTAGTCCTGTTGTTGTCTTCTGCTTATTCGTTGGGAGCTATCTTATGCAAGATTTTTCGCATTCTGGTGTTGCAATTCTTGTGGTGGCAGTTGTTCAGACTTCTATTGTCAGTACCATGATCATCGCTTTTCCAAATGTGACTCTTTACTGTATAGGTACCTTTTGAAATTTTGACAATATTTTTCAATCAGGTCTTAAGTTTTCTTTTATTGACATCTGGACGGGATCCTGGGATTGTGCCACGTAATGCTCATCCACCTGAACCAGAAGATGAGCCTGGCTCATCTTCTGACTGGAGTGGTTCAATGACTCCAAAGTTGAGGCTACCTCGAACAAAAGATCTTACGATTAACGGGGTGGTGGTGAAAGTAAAATATTGTGATACTTGCATGTTATATCGGCCTCCACGATGTTCCCACTGTTCTATTTGTAATAACTGTGTGGAGCGCTTTGATCATCATTGTCCATGGGTAGGACAATGTATTGGAAGAGTAAGTAGTTGTTTCTGAATTCATTGAATGCCATTAGTGAGTTTATCGCTAACAGTTTTTGTTGCTACTGCAGCGCAACTATCCTCATTTCTTTGGTTTTGTACTCTCAACAACATTATTGTGTTTCTTTGTCTTTTCCATGTGTGCTCTCCGCATAAAAAGACTGATGGATGGGCATCCTCCACTCACTGTATGGAGGGCACTGCAAAAATCTCCTGCTTCTGGATTTCTCATGGCATACACTTTTTTAGCAAGTTGGTTTGTTGGTGGGCTGACAGTTTTTCATCTTTACTTAATGAGTACCAACCAGGTAATTTACAACTCCTTCTCTAGGACCATTTATGTTCTGTATATAAAATGAATTTGGAGTTATCTGTTAACCTCTGTGTCCATTGCAAGGGTAAATTCTTTGTGCATGTATGAATACTTACACGTGTGTGTGTGTTTGTGTCTCTCTCTCTCTATCTATGATAGATAGATAGATAGATAGAGAGAGAGAGAGAGAGAGAGAGAGAGAGAGAGAGAGAGAGAGAGAGAGAGAGAGAGAGAGAGAGAGAGAGAGAGAGAGAGAGAGAGAGAGAGAGAGAGAGAGAGGGGGAGAGAGAGAGAGAGAGAGAGAGAGAGAGAGAGAGAGAGAGAGAGAGAGAGAGAGAGAGAGAGAGAGAGAGAGAGAGAGAGAGAGAGAGAGAGAGAGAGAGAGAGAGAGGAAAGTTAAGGAAAGGAAAGTTATATTAACATCTTCTAAAGGCCAAAGGTAAACGGAAATCAAAGCCTAACAATGTGCTGAGTATGATGTGGTCTTGGCACCGCAGAAAATGACCACATAGTACAAGAAAGGACTACCATGATTCCGTGTGTGTGGGCTACAAAGGAAGAAACTAAAATGAATAGACCTAAGAACGTAGTATGGGGTGGAGTGGATGAAGGATCTGATACATGGGTGTCGGATGAAGTAACCTCTGGAAAATGACATGCCAAGGTGTGGATAGTCATCTCCGCTGCATCTGCTGCTCATGAAGTAATCATATTCTCAATATCTCATGCTTGTAGAGAGAGGGTCTCCTATAGATATACACATGGACATGCGGTTATCTCCTATCTCTTTGAGTCTCTATCTCCTCGAGAGTGAGCCCTCGACCATTGGGGATTGGCCATGGCTCGATCCTCTGAAAGAAGTCAGTAATCTTGTGCTAGACACCCTCACCTGCTGCCTGTGTAGGCTGTACCAGAGTCATGCACCTATGGTATGCAACAATGAGAAATTTTCCAAAACGATAGTGATCCTCTCTCCTCATGCACTGATGCAAGGATCCCTCTATCTGGAACTGTACCCTAAGCTCAGCATATGCAGGGCATCATATAACGAAATGCTCCTCACTCTCCACCTCTGTCTGGCAAAGCGGACATATGTGATCCTCTCTAGATGTCCTGCTAGCTTGACCTCTCGATCTCCAACTTGTGTAAAGATACTCGAAGTTGCCCGATAGCAACTCGTATGTGATGTGGCATATAGATCTGCATGTACTTAGGCATCTCAATAAACTCCTTGTCTGAAATTTGTAGAAAAAGCTCATGATAATGGAGCTTTTCATTGGTGGCGTCTTCTCGGGTAGGATCCATGCCCTTTGTATATTTGTGCCATAGCTCCTGATGCATGATCCTATTCCTCTCATGTAGAGAGAGTGAATAGGTGGGAGCATGTGTATCATACTCTAGGGGAGGTAGTCAGTCCGTGTCAAATCCATAACTGGCCAAACAATCTCTAGTCTTGCATACGAGCATGAAGTATCCCTTGCTAGGGTAAAATCACGTGATGCGTGAAAAGCCATGTGTGTGATGCGGCCAATATCCATATCGTGGAGTCTATGGAGCAAACATACTACCTGGAACAAAGCCTCGATTATCATTGGGGATGTAGCAAGTTTTTCTCGAATCATGTCATGTGGTATTGATGGCTCGCTATATATAAGCCTAGAAAACATGAGCATCTAGGGTCTCTCCACCAGTGTCCATATATGTTTGCAAGTCCTTGCCCCCAAAAAGATGATCCATACATTAGTGAGGGTCTGACTAGTGTATGAGAAAGCCAACCCTTAGTGCAAGGCTCCTGAAAGTGTGATTGATGACATTGCCCCTCCATCAATGCTAGTGTTACATATCCATGAGTGACCCAATCACGGGGTGCCTAGGTCATCGAAAATGTACCTGACCTCGATGTAAAGGTAACCTCAAGATAAACATACGAATCAATGACCTCAATGTGGCCATCGGCTACTGTGAATATACTCTGGCACCGTATATGTGCTGATGTGCCAAAAATAAGGACCAAGGTCCACTGAGAGTCCTCTTTGTGAGCGAAAATCATCCAACACATGTAGGCGACTCTGCAATCCCTCAACTGACTCTGAGATTAGACAATGTCATCAGCATATTATAAAATGTGGACAATGGCCCTCCCTCCCCCCCCCCGCCAAACGACATATATAAGATGCTCAACTTGTAAATCGAACTGATCTCTCGCTCTCCCATGTTGTAGATGTGAAATAGCTCTTCTCACCTTCTTCTCTGTGAAGAAAGTGGAAGTAGTTGGACGTGAGCTCTGAGGTGTAGGTATCTATGGCTGATCTGAGATCTGATATAAACTCTTTGCATAGCGATGCATCTCTCTAGGTCCTGGATGAGGGTGAGTTGTCTCCTCTCTTGTAAATGATGCCATGCAACTGAACAATGTGTGCTCACAAGTGGTATATCCCAATATTGGTGCTCCTCCCACTCGCTTTTTACAGAAGATAAGCGTCTGCACGCGGCATTGTGCCTGTCTGTGTGTAGTCTCTCACCGACTCTAAGGCAGTGTCTTAGCTTGCAACACTCCTCATCGTACGAGCTATTCTAGGGCATGGTATCATGCATGGAGGAAGGGTATGTGTATGGTTGGGGAAGTTGAGTCGTGCAGGATAGATGTGATTTGTGAAATGAGCGTGTCAAGAGGATCATGTGGATCAACTGAGAGTATCTATGAGTGAAGATGGTGTGCATAAACATGCGAAAGTTCGTGTGTAGAGTGTGTGGTGGTATGTAGATGTTGAGGTGGGGGGTGATCTGGTGATAAAGGGGAGAGAAGATAGAAGGTTTCTTGGAAAGCAATTCCCAAGTCTGATTTTCTTATAGAGCTTCTATTTCTTCTTCCATAGCACTCCTTCATTTTGGCTGCTTCTTGGCTTTTTCATATGTAGATGATTCTTCAAGGTTTGAGTTCTATGCTATGTATATTGAATACTTAGTGACTAAAGAAGTATCATAGTCATACCTTTTTGGCTTCATTTTCTCTCTAGTAGACCTCTTTACAGTGATGTTGAGATGATTTTGCCACATCTCTCATCCCGTGCACTTTGGCTTTGGCTTTGGAGCTCCAAGAACTGATTTACCTTCTTGGATTCTTCTGATCATCATTAGAATCACTTGATTCTTCAAGTGTTAGCTCATTCTTCTTTGACAATGTTGGAAAGTCTTCCTCTAAGTCATAGGGCTAAGGGAAGTTTGATTTTCTTGCAATCATCTTCAAACCAAGATTTGTTTTCATCAAACACAACATCTCTACTTAAAATGAAGCCTTTATTGCTTGGATTATATAGCCTATAACCTTTCTGATTAAGGTCATAGCCAATAAAGATGCATTTCTCTACCTTCAGATTTAATTTCCCTCTGATTTGTGAAGATATGTGTGCCCAAAAATCCTGCAATGATCAAGGCTAGGTCTTCTTACATTCCATGCTTCATATGGTATCATCCCATCCAATTCTTTTGATGGGATTCTATTGATCATATATGTGGCTGTGGACATAGCCTCTATCCACAAGTAGTTTGGTAACTTCTCATTTAGCATTGAGCTTGCAGCCTCCACAATTGTCCTATTTCTTTCTCTTCCACTCCATTTTGCTCGGGAGTATACCTAATAGTAATCTCTCTTTTGATTCCTCTCTCTTGGAGATAAGAATCAAAGTCATGGGAAAAATGTTCTAACTTCTCCCCCTCCAACTTACCTTATTCTCTTCTAAGTATTCCTTGTTTGAATTTCATCTTGAAACATGAACACTTCATCTTTAGGCTTCATAAAGTATAGTATTGTCCATCTCCTACAATCATCAATGAATGACACACAGTACGAGGATCCAAAGATCGAAGGCTCCTTGATTGATCCCCATACATCTGTACGAACTAGCTCGAATAGGTCTCCATGAATGTATCCCTTGTGTTTGACTTACCAAATTGACAAGCACTACATTCGTAGATCATGTGTTGTTTGGAGATATTTGGTAGATCAAGCACACTCTGATTCCTATTAATTTACTTCAAAGATTTTTCACCTATGTGAGCTAATCTCTTGTGCCAAATATACAACTTTGATAGAGTTTGGCTACCATAATTGAACAATGCAATATTATTGGTATCTCGGAGTTCAAATGTAAATAATCTACCTATTATGACCTCCAGGATCCTCCTTGCTTGACAAGACAAGACACAAGCCATATTCATAAACAATAGAAGGGTGGACATCAGACTCACATGAGGCTCACTCCTAAGCTCGAGGGTGAGCCAATACGGGCTCTTCCTCGAGCCTAGGAGCCTGCAGCTGAGCGGGCAACCACCTCCAAGGGACTAGTGTCCCATACCACTAGCCCCCACCAGTACGGGTGATGAGGCCTTGCATTAACCATTAGGCTAGATGGAATTTCAGACATTAATCCCATATGGTAATCACAAAAACTCAACAACCAACAATGCATCTCAACCTATCAACCCTGTGATTAACTTCCCAACCAAGCATCACTTCAGTCCGTCCTGTATATCATATGGAAACAGAATAGACCCTTCATAAAACATCCGTACTCAGAGCTTAGTTTTCTAAAAGTCAAGAGCATTGGAAGATACCACCCAATCTAAGATGCATTCCAGTCTTCAAATCATTTGTTAGTTGGTTTGATAGAAGCATTCTCCTAATAGATCATGTTCTAATCAACTAATCATCTTTCATCAGGCATAATATGAGCAATAAGGGATGCCTCAATCAAGGAGAGCCAACATGAATGGAAAAGCCTCTGAGCTGTGGATGGAGAAAGGATATTGCAATGAAACATAGATTGCTTTTTCAACAATTATTAGTACCCTTGCCCTAAAAAACTTGTGAGTAACCCGTGCATCAGACACATCTTTCAAAAACATGCTCTATTTGCAACATGAAGGCAGACCTACGACACTTACTAGCAAACTTTGGAAATTTTTCAATTTATAAACAAACAGAAAGAGCGGAATCAATTATCCATCATTGCGTCTGTGCACAAGTGTGGGCATTGGGTCCACTCTTTGATTCCAGAACAATCAAGAAGATTTCCACAAGATGGTTAGTGGACACAATTCCCTAGATAGAGTACTGCATGGCTTGCACCAACCTACATTTTTACTAGGCACATGTGAACATACAAAACTACTCTATTTCCAATAGACATGGTAGTGGCCTATAGAGGACACACATTCAGATCCATTCAACATGAGCTACCATGTGTTACAAGGTGGTGATTAGTCCTACAATCATTCTACATATAGAATGGAAGAGTCATCTTGTAGTATAGCAGTAGTAAGTCTCAGAGCTAAGGGGCCATCATCAGCCTTCCCTTGAGCCTGAGAAACCAACATGAAGAGCATTCAAGCACCCTATTATTCCATCATGAACACAAAACAACATGGAGATTTCTAGGATCTTAATTTATCTTCACCCCAAGCATTCCATACTTGCATGTTTCACGCCTAAAATCTCATTAAATCGTTCGCAGGTGAACTTTGAAGGTCCTGATTCCTGTGATGCACATAAAAGCTTTGCAAACGTAAACTCCAAGATCTGCAACTCCCTAGGTATTGCCCAAACCAAAACTTTACCCCTCACCTGTACACTCACACGAATATATTTCCCAACAACATGAAGAAGCATGAACATTAGCATTTTGAGTTTTCAGTACATATCTATGCGTTTAGGGTATTCTCAGTTTGGCTTGATGCAAGTTAATGGGGAAAGACTTCTTTCGTAGTGCTTGAGCATGAATACAATTTTCCTAAATGTGGTAATCAAAACCCCTCAACCACACACATTATGCACCCAAACTCGCATGCATTAAAACCTCTTGTCATGAAGTGTGAAACCATGGCAACAAAAAAATGGTGGTCATCATGTATGATGCCATGTAGAATGAGCTTAGATGTTGCCAAAATCTTCACTCCCCATTCCTAGACTTATCATGTGCCACACTTTCTTACACAATTGTTAAGCCTCAAAGCAATCAAGAATTTCACAAAACATGCTAAACCAAGCACTTGTGTTGTCAAGGGCACTTGGCTTTTGGACTCCATCCCAATTTATGGGCAATCACTATCCTCCCCACCATAATTCCACGCCTCACGTTGCATGCAGTACTCCAATCCGATGATCCTTGTAGCGATGCTATGGACTATAAAGTCTGCAAAAAAGGGAATGATAGTAGTCATGTCTGTTAAATTAAGGAGAGTCAACATAAATTCTGCAAAGATCATATGGTGTGGCATTCATGAGTCCTACGAGCTTTCTCACATTTAAGTCTAATAAGTAGGCTTTCCATAGCTGTATACATGTCAACGCACCAAACTTCTTCATTCATTCAATAGTGGGGAGTTATAATGTATGCACTCATGTGTGTATTAAAAATTGAAGGATCCTTAGATTTTTTGCATATCATCACATGAGCATCTTTATTATACCAAAGTGACCATCTCTAAGATGGTGTAGCACTGCAGCATGTAAGGACCATACAATCACCATGAAGGAGTCTTGAGGTTCTAATAAGATCGTGATTAAGAACAGATAGGAGGAAGGGAAAATGAAGAAAAACTCACTATAGCTTGGATTTAAGGACTTCAACACACCAGTTTGCTTTTTCCTATACCAAAAAAGATTGGCCCCATTGTCTTGTCAAGATCGAAAAAACAAAGCCTCCACCTCTCGACCGTTCATAGTCCTAGCAGGGATGGTAGAAAGAACCCGCCTGAAATAACAAAATTACCACATACTTGCGAGCTTTTTGATGGCACTTATTGCCTTTGACCTTCCAATTCTGTAGTTTAGACAGTCTTAAAAAGGGTGACATCATTCAATGAACACATATGTTCTAGTTTATCCTTATCAGGGAATGTGCAGACACAAAATCAAAATACATCAAGTCTCTTATGCAGTGTACAAGATCCCAAGCTCTACCTAATCTTAAACCATTTTCTTAGATAACTCGACTAGGAGCCAAAAGATAACAATAGTTTAGAGCTATAAGGAGGGAGATCCACCAAGCTGTACATCACCAGATTCCTATGACAAACTCTTCTAGGAGACACATAAGCCGATAGGAATGACAACACACAATGATGTTGAGGGAATGTGGTCAACTTGAAGATGATAACCACTGCATGTAATCTCCTTGGAATGTATCAACAACACACCTCAAAAGCAAGCAAGAAGCTCAAAGCTGCACCTTAATACGACAAATAAGGAGGGTGACCAAAATCTCGAATATCTTCCGTCTGAGGCAGCTGGACTGGGAGGAACACTTTCGCATGACCCACATTAGTTGTAGGGGAATCCACCGACTCTCTTCAAGCCAGACCAAGCACCACCTCCAAAGAACCCCGAGTAGAAGCCCACCACAGACATGCAAGGCAGGTGATTGGCGAAGATGAAAGGGGAAGCCCGAGAGCTACATGGAGAATCAGACAGCAATGGAAACCACCAAAGTTGGGGAGCACCGAGCAAATCAGAGCAAAATGGCAAACTGATGAGGGAGCTTGAAAAGGGGCTCAAAATCATCGCTCAAAGCTCAACACAGAGCCAAGAACATGATCCGGAAGGTTGAAGGGGTGTGTAAGTTTGACCTCACAGCATAGTACGCACCAAGACATAAAGCTACAACCTTAGAGAAGTGCCAGGATGAGCCCGATGATGCATCAAAGATACCTTGTGCAACAGCCATAGATATAGTAGGAGACATGAAGCTTCAACAAATCGCTGAGGTGAACAAGCAACAACACCCCCCCAAAGACTGATCACAAGGGCCTTTTGAGTAGAGGGAATGCCCAATCTAACCCATCTGTGGAGGAAACCACATACGGTAAGAACTAGAGCAAGATTCGAGATTACTCCGATAGCGAGGATGGATGAGGGGTAGTTAAGTGTCTTCACGCCCTCACACAGTTGGAACGAATGTCCCGAGGAAGTTGGAGATGACTACCCATAGGCCACAGATCTGGAAGGAGGGGAAGCCAGAAGGGGCTCGACCACAAATCTGTATGTGGAAAAAGAGAGGCTTCCACAACGCTCCCACGGTGTGTGCCTCTATCTCTCTATATTGTCATTTATCTCTCTTGATCAAGTCAAGGTGTGTTATCTGTTGAGGTCAAGTGTTGGAAAGATCTTGGATTTAACTTGTGATTATTTTCGGGCCTATCACACTTCCAACATATAATATGTATGCACCACAAGTCTACCTGATTCATGAATCATGATGTATTCATGCATGATATGTATACAACATGATATGCATGATATGTATACAGTATCATGATTCATATATCATACATGTATTAATGATAATGCACATAAATTCCATAATACTAGCATGTTCAACGTCTTGTACCAAACACCCAATCCCACAATGTTCACGAGGTTGTCATCGAAAGTGTGGATTATCCACAATCTGAAGATTCCATGAGGCATGATGTCAAATGATATAACACTTGAGATAGCCGCTAAGGCCTAAGCAATACGTGTCCATTGGCTTTAGCTGCCTTTTGTGCGAGATTGTGCTCTTTTTGCATAGTTTTGACAAAATTAGATTGAACTTTTATGCAATGTGCAATCCATAAACCTCTTAAGCTTGGTACATGATAGGCAAGATGAGTGGTGGTAGAGCAAAAGCTCTTTCACAATGCTTCATGTCGAATGTCTTGTACCAGAGCCCAACTCGATAGTCTTCAAAGGTTGTCATCAGAAGTGCACTAGCTCAAGAGTCAAGGATGGTGCAGCTTGCAAGTGGAGAGCTAAGAATATACACGTGCAAACTTGGGACAAAGGGTTTTCCTAATCCCCCGATTGCATTTGGTGAAGTTTTTTTGGGACTTGATTTTGTTCCAGTCATGCACCACATTTATAGGTGTGCATTGAGTGAATGGAATAACAGAAATGCACCATGTTTCCAATGCTATCCAATGGAACTACCTTGAGCCGTTAGAAAAATTTCAAGGTTTCTTCGACATCTTTTTGAGGAAGAGTTGAAGAATATTTGTGTCTTTGTGAGGAAGTTGATACTTAAGATAGATAGATCAGCAACGATCAAGGAAAGGATTTCACTCCATTTAGAGGTTGGGTTGTGGGCCTTTGCATAAGGACTGCTGGGGGACGAAAGGAAGATGAAATATGACTCTCACTTGACAAAAGGAGGAGATGTAGATTCGGAAACCTTCAAACATGAATTAGTGCTTTAACGGAGCCTTTTCCATGAGAACGCGAAGTGTAAGAGGCGAAAATATGAAAAAACACAGCTTTGAGAGTTGCACAGATAAAATGTAGCCATCTGCCCACAAGTTTACAAAATATTGGGGTAAAATACCATTCTCCTAAAAATGCAGCTTCCTATAATTATAATACCACGAGAAACGTAGTATCCGAGATTATATTGATTTGTATCAATCCAACAACAATACCCCATAACTCTGCAGAGCAGGCCGAATCCCCCTTTAAGTAGGCAATGAGAATGAGAACATATGTGCGCTGAACAATGACATATGTTTAACTTCTTCTCAGGCTATCTGACCTACTGGGCATATACTGGTCTCAGCTGGTACCCCTCTATATCTACCGATTGCAATCTCAAGCTGCTGTGATGATGCGCATATTTGGCCAGTTGCACACGGAGAGACACACATACGTGCACACGGAGAGAGAGAGAGAGAGAGAGAGAGAGAGAGAGAGAGAGAGAGAGAGAGAGAGAGAGAGAGAGAGAGAGAGAGAGAGAGAGAGAGAGAGAGAGAGAGAGAGAGAGAGAGAGAGAGAGAGAGAGAGAGAGAGAGAGAGAGAGAGAGAGAGAGAGAGAGAGAGAGAGAGAGAGAGAGAGAGAGAGAGAGAGAGAGAGAGAGAGAGAGAGAGAGAGAGAGAGAGAGAGAGAGAGAGAGAGAGAGAGAGAGAGAGAGAGAGAGAGAGAGAGAGAGAGAGAGAGGGAGGGAGGGAGGGAGGGAGAGAGAGAGAGAGAGAAGGGGGGGGGAGGGAGAGCGAGGGAGAGAGAAGGGGGGGGGGGGGGGGAGAGCGAGGGAGAGAGAAGGGGGGGGGGAGAGAGAAGGGGGGGGGAGAGAGAAGGGGGGGGGAGAGAGAAGGGGGGGGGGAGAGAGAAGGGGGGGGGGAGAGAGAAGGGGGGGGGGAGAGAGAAGGGGGGGGGAGAGAGGGGGAGAGGGGGAGAGAGAGGGAGGGAGAGGCAGAGAGAGAGAGAGAGAGGGAGGGAGAGGGAGGGAGAGGGAGAGAGAGAGGGAGGGAGAGGGAGAGGGAGGGAGAGGGAGGGAGAGAGAGAGGGAGGGAGAGGGAGAGAGAGAGGGAGGGAGAGAGAGAGGGAGGGAGAGGGAGGGAGGGAGAGGGAGGGAGAGGGAGAGAGAGAGAGGGAGGGAGAGGGAGAGAGAGAGAGGGAGGGAGGGAGAGGGAGGGAGAGCGATAGAGAGAGAGAGCGTTCGAGCGATAGAGAGAGAGAGCGTTCGAGCGATAGAGAGAGAGAGAGAGCGCGATAGAGCGATAGAGAGAGAGAGAGCGCGATAGAGAGAGAGGGAGCGTGCGAGCGATAGAGAGAGAGAGAGAGAGCGTGCGAGTGATAGAGAGAGAGAGCGTGCGAGCGATATATAGAGAGCGTGCGAGCGATATATATATATATATATATATATATATATATATATATATATATATATATATATATATATATATATATATATATATATATATATATATAGATAGATAGATAGATAGATAGATAGATAGATAGATAGATAGATAGATAGATAGATAGATAGATAGATAGATAGATAGATAGATAGATAGATAGATAGATAGATAGATAGATAGATAGATAGATAGATAGATAGATAGATAGATAGATAGATAGATAGATAGAGAGAGAGAGAGAGAGAGAGAGAGAGAGAGAGAGAGAGAGAGAGAGAGAGAGAGAGAGAGAGAGAGAGAGAGAGAGAGAGAGAGAGAGAGAGAGAGAGAGAGAGAGAGAGAGAGCGTTCGAGCGATAGAGAGCGTTCGAGCGATAGAGAGAGAGAGCGCGATAGAGAGAGAGAGCGCGATAGAGAGAGAGGGAGTGCGATAGAGAGAGAGGGAGCGTGCGAGCGATAGAGAGAGAGAGAGCGTGCGAGCGATAGAGAGAGAGAGAGCGTGCGAGCGATAGAGAGAGAGAGTGCGAGCGATAGAGAGAGAGAGTGCGAGCGATAGAGAGAGAGTGCGAGCGAAATATATATATATATATATATATATATATATATATATATATATATATATATATATATAGAGAGAGAGAGAGAGAGAGAGAGAGAGAGAGAGAGAGAGAGAGAGAGAGAGAGAGAGAGAGAGAGAGAGAGAGAGAGAGAGAGAGAGAGAGAGAGAGAGAGAGAGAGAGAGAGAGAGAGAGAGAGAGAGAGAGAGAGAGAGAGAGAGAGAGCTTTGATGATCAGACTACCTATGAGAATTTCCGATACCGCTATGAAAAGAGGATAAATCCATTTAATGAAGGGATGCTGAGAAATGTTTGGAAGATTTTATGCTCTGCTATTCCATCTTCGAAAGTGAATTTTCGAGCTAAGGTACCAAAAGAGGTTGCAGGTTTTGGGAGTTTTAGCTACCATAAAACAACAGGAGTCAATATGGATACAATGGACCTAAAAAGAGAGAAATACAATTGTGACATGCGACATGATCTACAATGGATGGCAAAGGCTGCTGATAATGTGGAAGACATTCATGGTTTTCCCTCCAAATTCAAGGAATCTATTGAAGGATCCAAAAGTAAACTTGAAGATCCTTCTTCTGAAGATTTCAGCAAGTCATTTGAGCATGAGTATCACATTGCAAAGAACAGTGCAGCTCAACCAAGGCATGGACGCCAAAGTGGAAACTGGCATCCATCACCTGAACTTTTATCGTTTGGACCAGGCCCTCAAGGGCTAGGTCAATGAGATAATAAGAAGTGAAACTTGGATTGCAGAAAACACATACATTCATGTTTTGTGAGGTTTCAATGAATCTTTGTACATATAAAATTCTTGGAAGCTTCAAGGATCAACAAATTGTTATGCATTGAGCTCGTAGTATTTGATTACATGGGTTCTTTTTTTTGGTTAGATGAATGTTTCATCTTCTTGATTGGGGCTGAAGACTGAAGAATGATGTATCATTGGCATGCAATCATCTGAAGAGATGAGGTGTCTGCACTATACTTAATTAAGCCTTTTTAACATGTGAGCCCAGGGACTACATGAGTGCCTGCTTCTATTTCTTGATTCGCTTGATGAGCAAAGATTGTATCCACTAAGCAGTTGGTTGCCTTAATATATATTAATTTGCCAGTTGGCCGATGCGGTTCCATGCATTTGATACAAGTATGAGATTTCAACTGTTTGATGCTGCATGCGTTTGGTGTATTTAGATTGCTTCTAATGACGCCTTCATTGTTTGTTCGCTTGCTTGTCTTTTTTCTTGCTTTGCCCCCTTTTTTTGCACAGTGTAGCTTTCTGATCGGTGATTGATGCCAGTCTATTGGTTATATTTGATTGTACAGAAAATCTAGAGATGTAGGATGTGCTTATGTGCTATATGCATCAATCCATGCCTTGTGACCACCTACAGGGAAGATCAATCCATGCCTTGAACACCCTCAAAATATGATCAAATTATGTAATGGAAGATCAATACCACATTTTCCTCTTGCAGACGTAGGTGCCTAGCTAACTATCATGTTGAAGGGGCTCTTGGAATAAGACTCCGTGGATCCATCTTGTTAGTCCATATCTTTTTCTTTGTGTCATTGTCAATATGTTTCGTGGTGTAAAGGTGAAACCCAAATATACATGTGATATGAGCATTATGATTTGATCCCCCTTATCTACTTTTACGGATGGAAGGTAGTAAACTTGGTCTTTTTTGTGTTCAAAGGCCACTCCAAGAATTGAGACTAGACTAAAAGCTTTGTTTGAACTTTGAGCATAAAACAATATTTAGGGATCAAGTTCTTGTGTTCTTTAAACCATCTCTACTTGTTTTGAAGACAAAATAAGATATCTTATCAATAAACACAAAAATCCTACCCATCCATCCACAAAAAAAAACATCTTATCTTCAATCTGACTTGACATCAATGGCATCGATAAGGTAAAAGAGAGGTTTTCATGGCATCAAGCTCGTCCCATAGCTCTATCATCCAAGGAATAAAGAACATATAGGATCTTTGAAATGTTTATTTTCTAAAGGAAATCTCATTGAAAACAATGTCAAGTGCTACAAAAAACCCTTTAAAATAATAATGTAATCTATGCATCCAAAATATTACCTAACCAATAACATATCTCAACTTGGACAGTTAGTCAATACTAGCGAAAGGGCATATGAAGGCAACCTAACATGGTGGTCCAATCTTGATCCTCTCTCCTTCCACTCATTTACATATTTCCTAAGCTTTAACTTTATATAAGACCATTTAAATTAGCCTCTCCATGAATAAAGATGTTCTCATATCTACTACGATTCATTGAACTCTCTCCTTATAAATAGAAGTTGCAAGATGCATTCATTTTGAAGATATGTATTAATGGCATGCTCTCTCTAGCATAAATAAAATGCTTCACACGAGTTGCATTCACATAACTCCATAGGGCTTAATGCACTCTAACATCTAAACTTTAGGCAGAGAGTGTGATGATACTCAATATTTGAATATAAAGTACAACCATGTTAGCACATCAAATCATGAGGTGCATGCAACATTTGCATAAATCTATTACACCAATTCCTAGCTAGCATCTATTACTACTCTACAATAAGAAGTGCCTCAAGAGGGCAATTTTTTGCAAACTAACAAAAAAACTATAATAAATTCTAACCATACGGATAAAGCAAGAAATAGAAAGTTTTATTACTCATGAGGAACACGATAAATGGGAGGAGGATGAGTAAACAATTGGAGGCATATTTTCAAAACATTGGAAATATCAGAAAACCAAGAATAAAGGAAAACTCAGCCAACAACTGAAGTTTAGAGATTGAAAAATATGATGGAACATGATGGGAAAGTGTGATGGGCTTTGATTCCATTAATGGGAAAGGTAGTGGTGTGTGATGCGGAAGCGTATGTGAGCACACAACCTCATAAAGATCCTTGCTTCTTTGTATTTTAACTCCAATTTATAATTAACAGCAACCACATCAGCTTGCTGTGTGGTGTCAAAATCACGATATGAGCTCATTTTGGCCTCAAAATGCACTATCACAGTGCATATGTAGGAAACTTTGTCTTTTTGTGTCAAACATATATATAGGTTTTGGTTCGCCAGTATAAGCACCTCAAAGTCTGCTATAGGTTTAGTAGAATCCAATAGGGTAGTTTTGTTCAACTTTTTGAGATACAATCATTTTTCTACATCAAGGTATTTTAGTCAGTGGCCATGGCCGAAAGCAATGATGCATTCCATATGTTGGCTATTGAGGATAAGTTCAATGGTACCAATTACCCATTATGGGCATATATGATGCATCATGTATTGGTTGCAAAGGAATGTGCGATATTGTGTAGGGTGTCGAAAAAGGTCATATTACACCTGCAAATACAGTTACTGAAGGTGATGCAGATGGCATTGAAGATGATGATATTCTTTAGGTCCCTATTCCTGTTGTGATTCATATTGCACCTACTGCAAAGCAACTTTGTTGGGAGGGCAGAGCTCACACACATGCATTGATACCCTTGTCTGTCAAACGTGCCATTATTCCCCTCATTTGCTCCTGTAAAATAGCAAAGGACGTTTGTGATACATTAACCACTTTATACCATGCAAGGAATGAGGCTCGGTGTTGCTTACCTCCAAAAATAGTTGGGGAGTGTGCACACCAATGAACGAGATTCCATAGATAGTTTTTTGACAGAGATCAAAGATTTGAAGGAGCAATTGATTTTTGTTGATGAAGTCTATATAATGAAAGGTAATCCAAATGCCTTAACATTTGAGGAGTTAGTCTCTGTTATGTTGCAAGAAGATTATTCTAGGCAAATCAAGTTCATTATGTGTGGTGCCGATCAAGTTTTCCTGGCTAGTCAGAAGGGCAAAGGTGATTGGAGCTGATCTACTAGAAAGCAGAAATCTACTAATTCTACACAATCAAAGAAGAATGAAAAAGATGAGAAAAATAGAAAAGCAAAAATTATCTTGCAAATACTGTAAAGGAAATAATCATGTCAGAAAGAGCTATCCAAAAGTGGCTGCAAAAGAGGCAAAGAAAAAAGAGGCTCGAATGGTTGTTGCAAAGGCCTCTATACACAAATCAAAGTCTACAAATCTTCTGCAGAATGAAGAATGTGCATTTACTATTATTTATAGGATATTCTTTGGATTATCCTCCAAGTCAGTAGGAAGCAAGAGGTGTTGCCAGTTGGTACATCAATGGAGATGGAAGTTCCGTCTTCTGAACCATCTAGTTCATAGATACCACCTACAAATGTGGGAATGTCTGCTAGTAGAGATGTCAAGTGGTAGGTGAAAGACTTGAATCTGCCAAAGTACCATGGACAAGTTAGCATGAGGATGGCGGATGTAGTAGATCAGCGGATTAGTAAGTGGGAGTAGTGCTTCCAGCTTTGTAACATTCTTGATGAGAAACATAAGATCTAGCATGCCACTTATAGTTTGATGGATGTCGCCCACTCATGGTAGAGGAAAATAAAGCAAGAAAAGACAAAATCCACCACTTGGGCATAATTCGGGGTCATATTTTATAACAAATTTGTTTGACCATCTCTTGCTTGTCATTTCTTGAGTCTAACATAGATGGTCTATTCTGTACTTTATGAAAAGTAAGAATGAAGTGTTTAATTGCTTCACAAAGTATCTAGCACATGTGGAGAACCATACAGGTAGATCACTCAAGAAATTTAGATTTGACAGAGGGGAAGAATACCTCTCCAAGGAATTTGATGAGTTCTTCCAAGTTAAAGGTATTAAGATAGAAGTGAGTACCAAGTATTCTCCTCAATTGAATGGAATTGTAGAGAGAAGAAACAAGACATTGGTTGGATGAGTCAAAACAATACTTGAAGAGATAATGTTGCCATATTATTTAAGGACAGAGGCTATTTCAACTGTTGTGTACCTTATCAATAGAGTATCATTCAAATCTCTCAAGGTATGACTCCTTATAATATGACATGAAAGAAAACCTAGTATAGGACACTCCAAGGTGTTTGCTTGTTTAGCTTATATTCATGTACCATCACAAATATGAGGTAAGCTAGATGAAAGGTCAACAAAGGTAGTATTTATTTGATATGATGCAACTTAGATGGGTTACAGGTTCTGCAATATTTCAACCAAGAAATTCACTAAAAGTAGGGATGTTGTGTTTGAAGAACACATGTCTTGGTATGATGAAGACAAACAAAAGGTAACTCTACCATATGATCTTGATTTGATTTCCATTAATTAGGAAGCAATCATGATACATGGGTCCATGATTTGAAAAAGTGATACAAATGATCACCAAGATGAAAGGGAAAAGGATTCCAAGCTATGGAAGTCAAGAGGCAAAGTAAAAATGCAAGAGTATAGAGAATGCTCCAAGCAAGCACCTAGAAGGTCAACAAGGGAAAAGAGAAAACCAGTTGGCAGATGAGTTTTGTGAGTTAGGTTATTTAAAAAAGAACTGGGGACCTCGTTAGTATTCATACATTATCAATAGATAGAGCCTTGCTCATTAGATGAGCATTTATTTCATGTTGGTAACTGATGTATATGGAGGAGACAAGTAGTGCCCTTCTACAAGTCTAGCTCA
Organism: Ceratopteris richardii; assembly: GCA_020310875.1. Classification (NCBI taxonomy): domain Eukaryota; kingdom Viridiplantae; phylum Streptophyta; class Polypodiopsida; order Polypodiales; family Pteridaceae; genus Ceratopteris; species Ceratopteris richardii. The sequence goes on from CM035428.1 coordinate 60,207,664, forward strand.
ATTTAATATTTGGCACACAATGGTGGCAATTTTTGACTTTCATGGATAGACAATGTTCTTGTCATATGGGTTTAGGATAGGTATCAAAGACTGACAATTGATTCACACAACACTTTTGACATTTTGAGTGTCTTTACCCTGCTCAAATGGAGCATCTTCAGTTCCCATGAGGTATAAGGATATAAGATGAACACAAATAAGAAAAGCAATGCCATATTTCCCTTTTTTCTTGCATCTACAATTCAATGACTTGGTAGAAAATTGTGTTTTTTCTCAAAGCATTACAAAAAAGGATTGTTGTTGTCAGTGGATGTTGGCATATATTATTGTCTTTTATGATAGTTTTTCATGGATGGAAATAATTCTAATGAAGCTGCTCATATCTAAGCAAGATCGTGGGAATAGCAATTCCAAAGTGATCATTTGGTCATCATTGTATTTGCTACAAATGGGGACTCTGAATATTAAGGGTGACTTCCTTTGTGAAACTCACCTGGTGTTTTGGGCACTTCAAATATCCACTTTGTTTTCAAAACTCTTTCTTGAGATGGTGTACCTTTCTTTGATAAGCTATGTATCATACGGTGAGGATGAGAGACTTAGTACGTCTAAGCATAATGTACTTGCTATAGTAGCTCTCAAAAGCACTCCTTAAGGATTGGATGGAGATAAGATGTATGACACCCATCATGATTGCATTTATTTTAGATGCGCATTGCAAATAATTGATGACTTTGTATGTTTGAAGAGAGTTACCATCTTTAGGATAGTAATAATTGGATTGTGCTCTCCTCTTGGATTTACAAAAGTTACCTGCAAAGTCCTTTTAAGTACTCGTGGAGATATGATGTATGATATTTATATGATTCCATTCATTCCAGATTCAGAGTGCAAATAATCAATGACTTCATATGCTTGACAGATGAGTTACCTCATGGATAGTTATCACTACATTGTGGTATTTTTATGGATTCATAACAAGTTGCCTGCAGAGCCTTCTGAGTACCCTTTTATAAGTTTGTCTCAAATCAGTATACGTGTATGTTTTCTTGTGTGGACAAAGGTTCAGTTTGCCTTCATTCGTTGTGAGCATATATTGGGAATCCACTTTTAGGCACTAATGTCATAGCAACTTCTTTAAGAAAGCCATCTCACCCTTTTGATATAACAATGGTAGTCTAATTATAGAGATATAACAATAGAATAATTGCGCTAAAGATTTTACTCACCCATACGATTATTTACATGTTTTGAATGTGATGAGCATTGTGCTTCTCCTCATCAAATGATATTTATACATTTATACATCGACATTTATGCATGATGATTATTGTGCCTCAGTTGGACATTTATGCATGATGATTATTTTGTCTTAATAAGTACGCTACTGGTTTGTCAAAAGTATTATTTCACGTTCTTCCTAGATTTGAACAAATTACTCGAAAGAAGATTGCATTGCTGATGACACTACAATTTCGGTCATCAACTTATTTTGTGATAGCAATGAGAACTCCATCTGTTGGCTTCGAAACCAACAATTTTTGAGGCCAAGTGTAAGTTATCTCACTTTCATCGATTCGAAGTGCAAGACTTTGAATCCAAATAGCATTGATAACTTGAGAGCTTAAGTTTTGAGTATAGAGAGCATTTTCATGTGAAATACTCTATTCGATCTGACCTCTAACGAGCATAATCTACATGTCCTCGCTCGAGCCCTTGTATCCCCTACCTCTCTCGAGCCTAAATGGATGCGATAAAACACTTTGCATGACTTTGTAGCACTACATTTTTAGGGGAGAGAATTTGATGGATTGATCCATCTCTTTGTAAGGTATATTTGCCATCCCTTGTCTCATCACTTTGTTTCACTTGAAATGTGAGAATAGAGAAAAAAAAATGATGAGACAAGAGAATCACTAAAGTAAAGATGTTTGAATATCTAAACCATGCTCACAAGAGGCAATACTAAGCAAAACCCTAATAGTAGGCATCTTTGCCATAGGAGAGAAGGTCTCCTCATAATCAATTCCCTGAGTTTGTGCAAAGCCTTTTGCTACAAGCCTTGCCTTATACCTGTTAATGGAACCATCAGAATTCTTCTTGAGTTTATAGACCCATCTTGAGCCTATTACCTTCATGGATGAAGTCTTGGGCACCAAATCCCAAGTGTTGTTTTCCTCAAGTGCTTCAATCTCTTCCTTCATTGCATGCTTCCATTCTGATTTTTCTTTGGCCTCTTCAAAGGATGATGGCTCCTCTTGGTTTATGTCCTGTACTATGTAGATAGAATGTTTAGTTACTAATGAGGTGTCAAACCCATACGTTTCTGGTTTTTTCTTTTCCCTCAGAGATCTTCTTAGGCCATGATGTGATGATTCTGCCTCATGTCCAAGTTCCTGCAATTTTGCTTTACCTTTAGACTTCCATGCTTTGATCTTTTCCATATGAGATTCTTCATCATCTTCTGAGGTGTCTTGTTCTTCAATCTTCGGTTGTTCTCTACCAAGCTTTGGAAAATCTTCTTCAAGATTATATGGTAAATTGACCTTCCTGCATGAATCTTCATACCATGAATTGTTCTCATCAAAAAATACATCTCTGCTTACCAAGAATCCTTTGTTGGTAGGGTTGTATAACCTGTAGCCCTTTTGATTGTTGTCATATCCAACAAATACACACCTTTCTGCCTTTGGATCCATCTTGCCTCTAACCTGTGAAGGAACATGAGCAAAAGCAATACATCCAAAAATTTTACAATGATCTAAGCTTGGTCTTCTTCCATTCCAAGCCTCATATGGAGTCATCCCATCAAGGGATTTTGAAGGCAACCTGTTAATCAAGTAAGTGGCTATAGATACAGCCTCAGCCCATAAGTAATTAGGTAAATGCTTTTCATTTAACATAGACCTTGCAGCTTCAACAATTGTCATATTCCTCCTTTCTGCCACTCCATTTTGCTCAGGAGTGTACCTTGTAGTTACCTCTCTTTTGATTCCTCTTTCTTGAAGAAAAGAATCAAACTCATGGGAGAAGTATTCTCCCCCTCCATCTGACCTTAGCCTTTTTAGTGATTTACCTGTTTGATTCTCCACAAGAGCCAAATATCTTTTGAAACATGAAAAAACTTCATCTTTGTGTTTCATAAAGAATAGGATAGTCCATCTACTGCAATCATCAATAAAAGGAGACATAAAACCTTGATCCAGATATTGAAGCTTCCCCATACATCTGTATGAACCAACTCTAAGAGATCTCCATGCATATAACCTTTCTTCATGAATGGTAACCTGTGAGATTTTCCAAATTGACATGCACTACACTTATAAATCATATGTTGTTTTGACAAATTAGGGAGTCCAAGTACACTTTGGTCCCTTCAAATTTGCTTTAATGACCTTTCACCAATATGTGCTAACCTTTTGTGCCATACTTCCAATTCTGTGAGTGTCTGACTACCATAATTAAAGAGAGCAATGTTTCTAGTGTCCTGTAATTCAAATGTGAACAATCTACCTGTCTTTTCACCTTTTGCAATTTTTCTGAATCTTTGACTTGGATCTTCAACAAATGCTCCTGCTTTTGTGAACCTAACTTGCAACCCTTTCTCTACTATCTGCCCAACACTTATCAAATTCTTTGTAATGGTAGGGACATAGAGTACCTTACTGAGTAGGTTGATGTTTCCATCAGGTGCTTTGACATTGCCTATTTTCTCCACAGGATGTTTTGTATCATCTCCTGTTTGTACCTCATTCTTATTCCTTGGATCTTCTAAATCTGATAGGAGTGCCACATTTCCTACCACATGATTTGAACAACCTGAATCTATGTAGAAAACATGCTCATCAGATTTACCTTGTAACATAGCCATGTTCATGATCAATAATGAATCCTCTTTGTTTGAGTCTTTTGTGTAGTTATTGTAGTCTCTCCTTCCTTTGTAGCCTCCTTGATAGTTTGAATGATTGTAGTTGTTGTAGTTGCCATGGTAGTTGTTGAACCTTCATCTTGAGTAGCCATAACTTCCTCTATTGTATCCTCTTCCTCTTTGATTCCTAGAATTCCTAAAGCAATTTTCAGTTGTATGATTAGTTAGTCCACAAATAGAACATGGGTTGGAGTCTTGGGATCTCCCCCTGCCTTGTCTACCTCCTCTTCCTCTACCTCTGCCATGTCTTCCTCTACCTGCATAGTTAGCTTGATATGTACCTGCTTCATCATCCACTTTCTTTGCCTTTCCTTTGTTATATTTGGACTTGCTTTTATCAGTGTATAAAGCTGAAGATTGATTACCTTTAGAGCTTTCTCCATTTTTTATAAGCTTTGCCTCTTGAGTAAGTAGTTGTCCAATGAGTGTATTGAAATCAGGTACATGCATGTCCATGTACAAATCCATAGCTGTGGTGAATGCTTCCCACTTGTCATCTGCCTTCAAGCCATTGATGACCTTCCTTACAACTTTCTCTTCATATATTACCTCTCTAATGCTTCCCAACTTATCTGCTATGCCCTTGAGTTTGTGACAAAATCAGTCACATTTTGTTTGGGAGCCTTCTTGAGAGTTGTGAAATCTAGCCATAGTTGATGCTTCCTAGCTTTGGTACTTGAAGAAAAGAAAGCTTCAAGTGCATCCCACACTTCCTGAGATGTCTTACAACTTCTAATGTGAGGCAACAAAAAAATCTGAGATAGAGTTGAGGAGATAAGACCTTGCAAGTGCATCCTTGGAGCACCATGTGCTCAATCTCTCTTGCTCTTCTTGTGTTGGTTGACTTTTGTTCCTGAAACTTGGCATAACTTCATCTCCAGCCACATAACCATACAAACTTCTACCTTGGAGATAAGCTTCCATTCTTAATGACCAAGCTGAGTAGTTACCTCTGTCCAATATGTCAATTGATGAAGGAAATCCATCTGCCATGTTGTCCAACCTTGCTCTGATACCACTGTGAAGAGATGGATAGGTATGTGCTTGAAGATGAAGAGGTGTTTCAAAATCCTTGATCTACACCAGCCAAATGAACTCAAGGAGTATATGGTTGGCCCTTTTAACTTTCCAATGGATGTATTAGAAACCCTATGTACCTTGGAAGATCACTCACAAAAAGATAGATCAAAACAGATAAGTTGGAGTTAGCTCAGAGGTGAAAACTTGCTATTCTTGGTTCATACACCTGTCCAGTGTTTTACATAATTCTCTGAACACAGCAACAATTAGCTTAATTCCTCTTGGGGAAGTCTAGGTAGCTTAAAGAGCTAACTTTCAAGAGTAATCTCATAAAAAATAATAAACCACACACTAAGAATGAGTTTTAACAAGTGATGACATCATCCCGATTTTCACGGGCTGCTACAGTTTGAGACCAGTGAGAAGAAAAATGAACATAACTCAAAATGTAGGAATCCAATGATTATGAAAATTTGTATGGTTATACTAGACAGTAAGCTGAATCCAAAAAGCTTTAAATCACTGAATTTGAATAAGTAACCATTGCGAAATGGCTCTGACAAGATGAGTAAAAAAGTCGGGTACCTGACAGAGAAGTGAAGATGAACAGACCCTGTTGACTTCAAATGAACATAACTGAAGATTGCAACATGAAAATGACATGAAACTTTTTGAGCATATATTAGGCTTATAGAGCTAACTTTAACAAGTTAAATCACTGAAAATGATGCACCAAGCTCAGAGAAAACATCTCTGCAATCTGACTGAGAAAACTGAGAGTAATGGCAGTGAGTAGTACACTTCACAAGAACATGGAAATATGAACCCAAATAATCATGAAAATGAAAGTATATTGCTTGTACAATACAATGAATTACTGATACATATGTGTGCCTTGTAATCACACCTTGATATGGCATAAAGCTCAGCTCTTGGAGGTCTTCACATAGGTCTCTCTAACCACGACTAAAACTGCCATCTATTTATAGTTGAGTTTGGGAGGCTAACTTCCCTCAATCACTCTCCAATCAATCAATGATTGATTTGATTCTCTACCTACCACAAATCACGAATTCGTGGCTCCTCTTTCCATTCTTGATCAAGTGGACTCAACCACTTAAGATTCTCTTACTTTTACATTAAGTAAACTCTTCAAAAAATTACAAGAGGTAGTTCACAAGTGAACTTTACATAGTCTTCTTTTTAAAGCTTCTTCTAAGACTTTGTGAGACTCAAGCCAATACTTAGGCTTGTCACAGACTTGCTCCAACACCTATGACCAAGTCTTCATCTATTCCTTCCATAACAAAAAATGTTTCCAAAAATTCCATAGCATTCACCACAATAGGCAACATAACTTGACCCATGCAATCATAAGTTTCACCATTCATGAGGATAGAGGAATGAGTGGTTAGTTGAATGTTATCCAAAATAGTTGTCACTAAATCAATATGAATTAAATTCCACTCATAATGAGGGTTAATATAAGCACTCATATTTCTACGTTCATGACCAATGAATACATTTACAAAAGTGTTGCAACTATGGAACCTACTCCCTCAGAAATTCCATCAAGTTCATCTTCCCCATGCAATTTTTTTTTTCTATCTTTTTCACCTTTATCATGTGTGATTAATGCATGCATTTCATCTTTTTCTTCCTTCGTTTGCGCAACCTTTTCCCCCTTCCTTCTTTCTTTTGCCTTTTTCTTTCCCATGTCTTTGTTGAAACAATTTTTTTGGTTTTTTGAGTGTTTTTAATATTTGTTTGGTTTTTTGAAAGAGTTTTTAAAAATTGTTTGATGTTTTTGTGTGTGTTTTTTTAATGTTTTTTTAAGATGTGTAAATAAGTTCTAATGGGGTTTTTCAAGCAAGAATCAAAATGAGATTTGTCATAATATGATTATATTACATTCTTTGAAGGTCATAAAATAAGAGCTAACCATGTGGTTTGTGTACGACTTCCATTTCCATTTCATAGTTTTTTAGAATCTCAAGATACATTTAAACTAAGAGCCTGACATCAATTATTTGACGAGAAGTCATTGATAAGGACAAATATATCATCATTCGTGTGTTGAGAGACCAGATTCAATAAACAAAAAAAAGACAACCTTGTTATCTGCAGATTGTGAGATTCCCTACTTTTTTAAAAATCGTGATGGTTCTTCCCTCAGTCCTGCTTTTCTCAAGTCACCTCAATGGTTTAATGTCTCTTGAATTCTTTTAATCTCCTATAGCCTAGTGCTTACTCAAAACCACATCGCTCAATTCATTTTTCTGCCAGATGAGTCCACACATGCATTAGAGTTCATTGTAGCTAACGTTATTCAGCCAGTTAGATCAACGTTAAAAAAAGGAACGCCTCTCTCTCTCTCTCTCTCTCTTTGCCTATCGCCCATTCCATACAGAATAAGCGCCGAAATTATAGAGATTTGTGAGTAGGTGGAACTACTCCGAGAAACGTGGCTGCGTCTGGATCAGTATCCTTCGCGTTAAACACCGTGGTGCACTGCAACAGATCAATCAAGTATGGAATTACTCGAAGGAGGGCGGACAGATCTGAGCCATGGTCCATTGGGCAGGGAGATGCCTGATTTCTGCCAGCAGGGCTGATGAAGAGTGAATGACGGATCTTTTGTCTCCAAGCTTTTGAATTGGAGACCAGGTTCATGCGAGACGAATGGAGGCTGCCGACGCAGTTGGCATTGCATTCATGAGCATCTTCCAGATTTCCAGCACGATCATGCACCTCGCCCTTCTGAGGATCAGTAGAATCATTGCAGGGAACATTCCTTGAGTGCTGAATAGACATCATTCACCTCCTGCATTGCACCCATCTCCCCCATAGCTAGGCGCTATTTCCGATATCTAACACTCAGCTTGCCATATGCCACAGGAAGATCCCACATGTGATGCATGGTGTTTGGACTTCCATATGAATTGGGTATGGGTCCTAATAGCCTTGCAAAGCGTAATAAGAGTGGAAAGCTTCACGAGACTTGAAACTGGCCATCCTTTTGGAAGCGTACTAGTTTGGGTGAAAGGAGCTTAGCAAGGTCAAGCCCATTTCCCATTAAAAGACTGCTTCTACAGGAAGCTCAATCACAATTTGTGCAGATGTTGTGTACCCAGCCGGTGCATCCAATGATGGAAGATTTGGTCCGGAATGCCAACACTAGGCTAGATCCACACGTGACACCATGCCTTCATGATCCGCACAAGGCAATGCTTCTACACTGACCGTCACAAGCTTTGTGGAAGGCATCTTCTCACATACTCCACTGGTGACATACTCCCATCCATGATATGGACATTGAAACCTTCTTTTACCTTCCCAAGATGAAGGGTATGCCCAATGAGTGCGAGAATTCCTTATACAGCCAGTTCTTTCATCTGACACACGAAAAAAGATCCGAAGACTCCTCAAAGCATTCCAATGGCACCATAGTATTCTCCTGTTGCAAGTGTCAGAGGAGGCACCAACCCATCTTTCTAGACATTTTCATGGGTGCGCCAGACATACCAGAAGCAGAGCTAGGGATTCCAACAGACATATGGCTACCCCACTGAGAACTTCCAATGCCATGCCCACTTGACATGTATCCTTCAGCATGTCCCGATGAATGGCTACTGTAATTGCAATACATACTGTTGCATAGTTCTCGAATTAGAAGGTTGTGCGTTATTACCCACACCGCTAGGATGTGTCCTGTTACTAATACAATGCCTTACAAATCATTCCCTGTCCATGACTAATTGAGGGATTGCATGTGCTGGAATTGGCTGCACTGTTATCAGAAAATCCCCCAACAACAACTGGACCCTTCTTTGATTGTACATGAGATGCTGGATGACTCATCAAGTTCATCATAATTTGCCCTTTCCTCGGGAATCCTCTGGACTCTGGAGTTGCATTACCGGCACTTGCATGGTTGGTTTCTCTTCCTGAAGTCTTGAAATCATGGCCATTGCTTCACTTGGGGCTACAGCTGCTGCATGTTTCTCCTTTTCAAGCTTTGTTCCCCCACCATTGAATCTTCAACAGTCTCTTCATACCTGAAAGAATCTGTCAGCACAACTTTGTTTTTCTGAGGTAGTTGTGCCAAAGAGTTCTCTTTGATGCATGCAGAGATTGCTCCCAAACTAGATACCATATTGACTCGCATCTAGAGACATACTTTTACTCAACTGCTTTGTGTTAGACACGCTAGAAATGTTGCAAGCTTGTTGAGAGAGCATTGATGTTGATCAATTTCTTGTTTCTCCACACCATGACTTTTTACCATATTTCATCACACCTTGATTGTCCCAAACCATTGCAACAACATGATAAAAAATGAGAAAGTCACCAAGTCATTGAACCTCAGCTACCACTCACAACCTCCCATGATGCCACAGACTTTGAACATAACAACATTCAGTGTGTTGGCCAATTCTCTTACTCGTGCACATCTCGAGTTTTCTACCACAGCAACTCTTCCTCCGCGCATACTATTTCTGGAGCAAATGCATAGCTATAGACACAATCTCTGGGCAATGATATTGTATAGTTATAACATTCAATTGGGCGTGGAGAGTGTGAGTGGCTCCCAGTGTGCCCATCCACCTCTCTGCATTTCATTACTTTACTACACTGTATAGCTTGTTCCTCTCAACAAGAAGTGCATTCCTTCAGCTCCACTAGCTGCATTGTCGTGTCAACAACCAGCTGCCGCATGTCATCGTCTTTTCTGACCTCTTCCCTATTTATTATCAGCCACACAATCACACATTTCTCTCGTCTTTCCATCAATGAGTTAAGAATACATTGGAATGCCGCATGCGATACTGCTTTAGAAACTTTGCCCTCAATGACTTCTATAATGTGATCCATGCTTGTCCTTCCTTCTTCAGTCCTTCTTCAGTTCTTCTTATGGCAAGCCACGAACCCAAATCTTTCAATTGAAAACTACTACAGATCTCAGATTGGATAATTTGTAATACTCTCATCATTATCAAGCACAACAAGCACCTCCCCTGATTGCACTGGCCCAACATGATGGCCGATTCTAAATGTCCTCTCAGAACAACAATTATTGTCATTATGCGCCTAGAATTCATTGATGACCAGTCCTGTATGCTGATCTGGGAGAGCACCAACTTGAGATCTTGCAAGAAGCAGAAGCTATGGGCATACTGGCTCTCAACTTCACGTACCTCTGATGCACGCATTCTAATATTGCAATTGTGCCCATATGCAACGCCACTTCCGTATGAGCTTGATGGTCCACACTTCCATAACTACCTCAATATGTTCCAACTGAGCTGAGAGTGGAACCACCATAACCACCAGCGGTGAACTGTATCCCATTCTTGCATTCGATTCTGAGTCAAACTGACTGAGCATACCTCCACCATAGCCCCCACTTCCCGCATCAGAACACTCATCAGCATAACCCCACTCCTAGAGCCATATGGTCCACCATTCAGACCACCAAACTTTCAAAACCCGTCACCATTATAAGAATCATGATCTCCTGATCTGTATTCGCTTCCTCCCTATTTCAGAGGACCATATCCTCGATCAAGCTCCTCCGTCGACTTCTTTAGTTCGGCTTTCTTGATTTCCACCTGCTTCTCACTTATCTCAAGAGTTCTCCCTCTTGATAGGAGGTCATCTACCGCTTGCGCATTACATCAGTTTCTTTGATATCCTCTGTTAGACTAGCATACTGTAGTGTTATCTAATCAACCTTCCCATAGAATTCAATAGATTTGACAGCCCACGCCATGCTTTCTGAGCATTTGCGTTATTGTGAGAGCCACATCTGTTGCTGTAACCCCGGTTTTCAACTGTCGTTCGACTTAAAGCCAGCTACACTAGGAAGGACCAGACTCATGGGTTGACCAAGCATGGTTTCCTCTGCTTCAATGCCACCAATACCCCAGCCATCCATTGTGCGTTACTCTGCAGCTACTGTGCAAGCATTAGTGAGACACCTTCATCCTCCTCTCCGTCACACAGAGAAGAAGGACTGCTTTCATATCTCTCATTCAGAAAAGACGACTCCATGCTTCACAATGCATCGCCTACTGCTCTAGAACTAGAATCGTCCACGAATGGAGGTCTTCATTTTTTAGGTCTAGTCAGGGGTGATGCTTACATCCCCGAACTCATGCATGCTGCAAAAATCTCGAGGATCGGGGATGAATCTTCTAGAACAGAAAGAACCGCTTCCATTGTCCAAGGGGGGGCGATGATAGTTCATACCTGGTTGAACTTGTTGCTACTGCAGATGCAGAATCGCAAGTCTTGTAAGCTCTAATGGAATGGAATCATTCAAGGCGGCAGTTTCATGATAGACCTCCGCGGGCATGGAGTTTATTGATGTAAAGGTATTAGAACTGAATGATGAAGATACCTCTATGTCCAAAGAAAGATTTGCGAAGCTATAGGGATTTAGTTGAAGCCACATCCATGTCTAAGATGGACTTCGCCTCAGGTCACAATGCAACCCCATACCGAACAACACAGCCAGTGGCAGCATGAAAGCCCATGGCCTGCTTCAAGAATGGTGTAACTGATAGGTGAAATAGATGAGCTAATCAGATGATTAAGTCTTGAGGGAATAGTACTCATGTCCTCTTTCATCTTTCTATTCCAAATGTAGTACAAAGCTTGTTGATGGAGATGCTGTGCAAAAAATCCCTTGAAACTTGTAGAAGAACCCCAAAAGAAAACTTATTCACACATGATTAGAGAAATATCAACAGTGTTATTAGAAAGAACCAACATAATAAACTAAAAGTTTGTCTACGACTACTCCTATTCTACTCGTAATCTTGAAGAATCACCACACATGATAGATTAATCACCCAAAAAGAGGATTCTAATCATATCAAAAATGGCTCATCTCAACAAGTTATTGTTAATCTTGCAAGCCGCAAATGCTCACAAGAGCGTAATGAAACGAAGAACTCAAAAAATCGTCATGAAAAGCTTGCATACACATCATCTTCACGTCATAAACCATCACGTAAGTGACAAGAGAACGCTCCCCGACAATGGTGCCAAAAGTTGTTGAAGTTGTAGCATCACAACTCATACTTGTCAAACCAGTCTCGTGAGACCCAAATGTTTGCGTAGAAGCACTCAACAGACGTAGTGGTGCTCCGTCAACGTATGATTAACAACATTATTAACAACAAGATACAACATAAGCATCGCGAATGATGCACATAATCGTAATCACAAGCATAATAGCGACGTAATCATACATCAACGTGTCACAAGCGTTAGACAAGAAGAGAACAAGCATGCATGCACATCATGATGACAAAAGAGCAAGAGTCTAACTACAAACTAGCATTATCTCATTACTTCTAAAAAAGCTCTCCCCAAAAGAAGAGGTGGAGACCTCTTTATATACAAAATGGCAAAAAAGCATACTATGTGGGATTTCTAAACTGAAAGGAGAATGAATCCCATTTATTTTCTAGTGTGGCACTCACACACACCTATACAAGAGTGCTTTATTAACCGAATGAAAGGTAGAAAAAGGTACCAATGATGATGAAAATAGAGTGGATCTAAGAAATATATGTTGTATCTTCAACAATATGTATATGTATATGTATATGTATATGTATAGGTATATGTATATGTATATGTATATGTATATGTATATGTATATGTATATGTATATGTATATGTATATGTATATGTATATGTATATGTATATGTATATGTATATGTATATGTATCTGTAGTTGTAGCTGTATCTGTATATGTATCTGTATATGTATCTGTATATGTATCTGTATATGTATCTGTATACGTATATGTATATGTATATGTATATGTATATGTATATGTATATGTATATGTATATGTATATGTATATGTATATGTATATGTATATGTAATATGTATATGTAATATGTATATGTATATGTATATGTATATGTATATGTATATGTATATGTATATGTATATGTATATGTATATGTATATGTATATGTATATGTATATGTAATATGTATATGTATATGTATATGTATATGTATATGTATATGTATATGTATATGTATATGTATATGTATATGTATATGTATATGTATATGTATATGTATATGTATACGTATATGTATATGTATATGTGTAGCTCAGTGATGAGTAGCACCTCCTTTAATGTCAATCCGGGAAGACGTGAGGATGGTATGAAGACCTCGAGCAAGTGGCGGCACAAGTGCGTGAGTGAGAAGCACACTAGCATGCACACACATACACACACACGCGCACACACAGTAAGACAAAGAGTGAGAATCAATGGAGTTTTTAGATTACTTTCAAAATGCTCTTTACAAATTCGTTTCAATTACAATCTACCCTCAAAAATGAGCTCTCTAGCTCTTTTTATAGTTTTTGACTAGCTTTTGGCCCTGTCCAGACCTAGTGTCCGGCCTAGTTAAAAATTAGGTTCCAGGGCTTATTTGAGGGCTCAAACGAAGTCTAAAAATTATGAAATTTGGTACGATGGTACTTCTAATACTCCTCAAGCTCGAGGACTCCTCGGCTTGCACAAAATGGAGTCTAATCTACCAAAAACGGGATTTACAATGTTTGTGTAGTGATTAAAATCACTTGGGTTGTACATAATCTATGGGAAAAAATGATCTGGCCTTGTTGCCGTATTGTGCATGACTCCTTTATTGCTTTGTATGCCAACACTCCCCCCTTCCTAGCGTCTGTCGCCCCTGACAGACCTTTGTTCCCTCGGGTGGTCGATGTAATATTGGATGACATTGGTGGCCAGTTCATGTTCTCCTATCCTTAAGCCTCTTGCTAGATCGGCTTCCAATGCCTCCCAATTTATTGCACCGGGGGTCTCTGGTTGCGGGGTGGTGTAGTACTCTGAATACATTGCTTGTTCACAAGCAAACAGTTGAAGCAGATGTGTCGGCTTTGGCGCGAAAATCTCCGAGTGGTACTCCCAGAACCCTGATCTGAACATTTCTTCGAAGGTCTGTTTGTAGCAGGCGGGGAGGTATTTGATGCGTGCATGCCAAGCGTAAGCCACACGGATACTGGGGGTGGTGCTCATGTCATACACCAAGTCGTAATTTCCATTGCTAAACCCCGGAAGGCGTACCTGTGGTGCGGCTGCATTTCTAAAGGTCTTCAACACCACTTGCATCATATCTAAGATTTTAAGCATCATTTGCGCTGCTACATCTTGCATGGGCTTCAAGCGCGGCATCCAGTGGCGAATGGTCCCCATCATATATGCTACCGATGGTGGTCCTTGTGGTGGCGCTATGTACGGGTAGTTCAGCCATTCCTTGCATTGCGCATTGTTCTGTACCTTGATATTAAATGCCTTCCACGACCTGCGGCGGGGGACTGGACCGTAGCATGGGTTGTACAGGAGGTGCAACGGCGCGTTGTTCCATGTGCGTAGCATTTTTGGATAAGTCTCTAAAAGTTTCTGCCGCCATGTTGGTTGACGAATCTTGCCTTTTCGCACCTCTGGAGGAAGGTCTTCGGGTTGAAATTGGGTCGCAAAAGTAGGAATCTGACCCGTGACTCTTTGTATTTCTGCATTATAATCAGCCAAGATAATATAATATGGCCTGTACTGGAGTTCCGATGAGAGAATCAGGCGTCTCGATGACAAGTTCTTGAAGTAATCTGATTGTAAAACAGTCTCCTCTATGACCCTCATAGCCTGATTTTGCACTACGGTGCGCTCTTCATGCGAGGTCCCTATTTCCTCCACTTGTCGTAACCATGGCGGCCGTGGTGCCTCGAACGTGTCCTGCGCTTCTTCTGTTTGTTGGCCTCCTGGGAATGGTTGCGGATCATATTCTTCATCAAACGTTTGTTCCACAGGAATTTGCACAACTTCTTCGTCCGTGGGAGCCTCCGGAGGGGAAGATGGCCTCTCATATTGTAGTAGGCGTGTCTGCAATTCAGTTACCTGTTGCTGGAGATCTTTTATGGCCTCTGCGTCGGAGCGAAGCGAAGCTGCAGAGGGGGTGGTTGGAGGGGCAGCTGTTGGGCCTTGTTGGTGTTCCTGCTTCAGTTGTCCTAGCTCCTCCGATAGCTTATCATGTGCTTCGAGTAGCATGGCATAATCTTCCAATATAATCTTGATATTATCGGGGGTCACTGCTTGAAACTTGGATGGGCTGATGGGTGCCCCCGGTGTGCTCTCAATAGCTGCCTCCAGGTTCTCTTGATTTTGTATTTGCAGACGTCTGTTCTCTTCCTGAGCAGCCGCAAGATGGCGTTTAAGTAGCGCCATATTTCGCTGAAGTTTTGAGTTGCGTTCCAGTTGTGTCCGTAGGTGACTTTCTACCACCTGCACTGCTTCTTGATCTACGTTCTGTAGCTGTACTTCCAATATATTATGGGCGTCTTGGAGGGTTTGGAACTGTGTGTGGAGGCGAGCATTCTCCTCTTCTAGTACCGCAAGGCGGAGCTGTAGTGTCGCTGAGTGCTCTTGCAGGCGTGCGTTTTGTTGCTGGAGCTGAATGTAATCTGTTCTTAAATTTGATATACAAGCCAACATGGTGTCCAATGCATTACCTATAGATGAGTGGGGGGTGTTTACTGTGGAAGATGCATGGGAAGGGAATTGGGGAAGGGAGACAGTGAATGATGTGTCTACGAAAGTTGTGTGTGTGGGTGAAATTGGTGGAGGGGGAATGGGAGGAGGTGAAACCGTGGGTGGAGGTGCCGTGGGTGGTGAAATGTCCATACCTTCAGGAGTGGGTGTTAGTGTGGGGCCTGCCATATATATTGGTATGGTAGGTGGTGTGTGTGTGGAAGTGGTGAATAGATGTGACGTGGGGTGGGGAGCTGAAAAGACAGGGAATGGTTGAGGGCCTGGTTGAAAAGCCCTAGCAAAGATGTCCTGGAGGGATTGTAGAAATGGAGAGAGGGATATCGGGGGTTGGGGTCGTAAATTTGAGGAGGGCTGAAAGGGTTGCGTGGTAGCAGGGAAGCCCATGAATGTGGATCTGGGGTCAGGATGACCGGTGGCTGAAGGCATTGGGGATGGTTGTCCTAGGGCAGGCTCGGGAATGGTTTCGGTGGGTGGTGTAGTGATGGGGTTTGCGTCAAAGACCGGGTTATCAATGGTAGAGAATAGGGTGGCACTGGAGATCGGAGTACGGAAGGTGAAGGTGGGGTCGGTGGGTTGAGCAGTCGATGTGGTTTCCACTGTTTCTCTTCTAGGAGGTGATGGTGGGGGAGTGGATGGTAGTGGTTCGGTGGACTCCTCATGGGTGGCGGGGTGCTGTTGACTAGCTGTTTGGGAGGTTGGTGTAGTAGTGGGCTCTTCTGCAACTGTAACGGGAATTTGGATATTTTTACCTGAGCGAGGTCGTGTCTGGAACCTTCGTGGGTCATATTGAACTGAAGGCCTCTGAATGGCAGTGCGCACAGCTTCTACAACTCCATATGTTTCTGCCATCAATAAGAGACCTTCCCTGTACTCTGAGTCAACTCCCGCTTCTTCCAACAACTGAGTCATAAGTACTCTGCTGCTCTGTTCAGTGAGTAACTGCTGCGATCGCACTCTTTCCATAATCTGATACAGCCTTCGGAGTTCTGCTGTATATGCTGGGGCTTCAGTGGTCTCTTCTTCATATGCTTCTTCTTCTTCCGGGTGTCCGTGTTGTTGGCTTTGCTGAGCGTCACTCCAATGGACATGTCTACCGTCTGTAGACTTTCTTCTTCTCCGTGAGGATGTGCCCTGCTCCTCTGCCTCTGAATAAAACTCCACATCAGAGAATTGTGTGCTTTGTAGGAATGCTTCGAAATCCTGGGGGTCCAGTCCTTCAGCCTCTCCAGTGGCAGCAAACTCGAATTCAGGTGTAACCGGAGGAGCCGATGGGGTGGGTTGTGTCGTAGTGTCAGATTCCGACCTGGGTATCCTAATGGTAAAAGGAGGTACAGTGCCCTCTCTTAATGGTGATGCCTCAGGAGTAGTCAGGACTTCCCTTGTCTAGACACACGGAATCGCGCCCCTCATGCGCTTGGACTGATGTGTGGATGTCTTGAGCCTTTTAAACATTTGTAATTGTGCCCAAGTTAAGGCACGCTCAATGGGGACATCATATGCCAAGCATCGGTAAATGATGCGTGTGAGTGCACAGCATCCGTTCACCACTAATTTCCTAGAAGCCCGTTTGTTCGCTTCATACAACTGATCTATAATCCACACTGGTAGCTTAATAGGTAGCGCACCTGCTTCCGCCAAGTAGAGAGCAAACCAGATCTTCTTGTGTGGTTGCGTGAATCGGTCTTGACCGGGGAAGGCGAAATGTTGCATGCACATGCGGAGAGGGATGGACACATTTGGGGTGAGGGCTGCCATGTCTTTCAGCTTCACTACTTTCCTGTCCTTCATGTTGTTGGGAACGAGAGCATCCTTTTCTGAGGGTACATGCGTGCCATGCATCTTTAAAGCATCACTCACTAGCTCCACAGTAAGTTCAAACCTCTTCAACTCGTTGTTGCCCAGCAATGAGGGGAGAACAAATGATCCGGGTTGGTCCTTATCTTCATGAGCTTGTAATGTAGAGACCAGATAGTAACATCGGAGGAGGTCGGGTTTAGGTAGTGGGGCTTCAAAATATTCCGCCAACCCTGCTCGTTGCCATATGATCTGGAGGTCTTCGGTGTTCTGTAAAGTCTCGAACTCCTTGGAGAAAAATTGGAAACGCACCCATGATCTGTCATACTCGCATTTAGACTCCCAGATATACTTAGCCTCTCCTAATGGACCGGGCATGCCATTGAACCAATGAGAGTTGGCATGGACTCTTTCCGTGATTCCTGTAGGTGGGTCTGGCACCGGGAGTTGCTGAAGGTGTTGCATCTCCACTGGTCGTTCAGTCGGGGGCACGTCCACAGGTAGGCTATCCACATCAATTCCTGCAGTAAGTATCCCTACTTGGGAGCCCGAACCTGTCGCTTCTGCCATTTTACTGTTTGCCTTCTGATTCTGTGAGAATATAGAAGCATGTGTTAACATCGTAATGGACAGACTAAATCCGTTGCTGTCCCCGTTACAACATTAACATGAGGTATATGGTGAGTTAGTGGTTAGTAAGTGCACGAAGACAGTGAGTGTAGTTAACATTTGTGTATTCCTAGGAGACTAATGCCGTTAGTAAGTGGGGTGAATTTACAAATCGGGGTCGGGGGGTTTATCACAGATCTTAGACTGCCAAATGCAGTGGATGGGTTTTGCTTTCGGTTTCGTAGAGACTCCAGAGAGCTGTGTCGGTGTCGCTGTTTGGGAATGGGGCCTTTTAGGGACCCACTTATAAGTGATTACATGCATGCTCATGGGTCTTGGTGTGTTCCTAAGTGTTGAGCACGAGGGAATACTGGTTGTACTCGTAGATGGGTTATGCTGCATAGGTTGTGGCCTTGGCGTAACTACTTGTGCCCTCAAGCAAGCCTTAGGCACCCAAATTTGTCTAGATTGTGGGCTTGCCTTCATCGACTTCTTGGGCACCCAAATAGATTTTACTTTAGCAGAAGAATTTCTGACAGACTTCTTATTAGCGTCGTGTTGTTGGTTACTAATAAGAGGCTTTGCCCGTGTAGTTGACGGTGGTGCACCCGGTCGTTCGCCTTTCCGCACCCACACCTGGTTTATTTTCTGGGACATTCTGCTGCGCAGGTACTTTTGATCTCGGACATAGGTAGTACTCGGCTTCTTCTGCTTGTGATCCGCCTTTGGTTGCTGTCTCCTTCTGGCCTTTGGAAAAGAAGGGAGTTCCGTTGCATCCCTGACTCCTTTTTTGCAAATATCATTCCTCTGCAACATAGGGTTTTGAACAAGAACAGCATGGTCATCTTCATGTGTACCCCTGGAAGGACCAGGAGTCTGTGCCTTTCCTAGTTCCTTGAGTGCTCCATTGTCTAATTCTACTGTAACTCGACTATGATTGACCCAAACCTGGAGAAGTCCACTTCTTAGGTTTAAGTTAATTGCTTGGTCATAGATCCAATCTTGACCCAAGACTAGAGGTTCTGTGAGATCCTCATCTTGACACACCAGTACTTTAACTGTCATTGACTCATCATGAATGTAAAGGGGAAGTTCCGCCTCGCCCATGCAAGGGGTTTCCACTCCTCCCAATCCTATAAGATATGCTTCCACAGGATTGACAGTCAATTGTAATTCTTGGCAGTAAGACAATTTAACAGCACTAGTGGCTGCACCTGAGTCAATCAAGGCTCTTACGGTCCTTGCACTCTTTCCTTGTCCTATATCTAAGGTTACGAAAGGACGTCTATCAATTATCCTATGCGAGCTTGTTCCTGCGACTTCACACATGGCCATAGGAAATCCTTGGTCTGCATAGTCATTCGCTCCAGGCTTATCTCTACCTTGCCTTCGTAATTTCATCCTTCTGATGCGTTCCAAAGCTTCAGCTTGAGCTTCTTCTCGAACTCGCTTTTCTTCCTCTTTGCGTTTCTTAGCAGTGTTGAGTCGACTGAGCATTTCCTCCGTGAGGGGTTCCTGATACAACTTGACTCTGCAACCGCTAATATAATTTGGGAGAACATCACCCTCTAATGTGGCCAATTGTACTGCTCCACTTGTGGAGATCCTATTGATGATCATAGGTCCGTAGCCTCTCTTCTCTAGCTTCCTTGCGTGTTGTTTCAGTGTATAGACTAAAACTAGATCTCCTGTTTTCAAGCCCTTATCCTTCACATGGGCATCAAAATATGCCTTCTGTCTCTTCTTGGCTGCATATATTCCTGCAGCGGCTCTCAGTCTTGTTTCCCCTAATCGTTCAAGGTCAAAGATCCTAGAGGAGAGCTCATGACCTGTCCATTCGTGCTCTTGTGCTACTTTCAATGTAGGGATCAAGAAGTCCAAGGGTAGCACAGCGTTTTGGCCGAAAACCATCTGGAAGGGGGTGGCTTGGAGTACCGTTTTATAGGCAACTCGGTATGCCCAAACAGCATGGTGTAGCTGTTTGTCCCAATCAGAGCGTCTAGTGTTCACTAGTTTCGTCAATACATTGCATAAAATCTTATTAGTGCTCTCAGCTTGTCCATTAGCTTGAGGGTGATAAGGGGCAGACTTCTTGTGTATTACCAAGAATTCTTGGAGTAGATTTTCAATCACTTCGTTCAAGAAATGAGTGCCTCTATCGCTTACAAGCTCTATAGGTAGCCCATATCTCGTGAATACATTCTCAAACAAGAATTTGGCAGTTGTTTGAGCATCGTTCTTGGTTGTAGCTTTTACCTCTACCCACTTGGTGAGATAATCTGTTGCCACAATGATGTATTCCGCATGAGAACCCTTAGCTGGGGGATTAATAGGACCTACGAAGTCTATTCCCCACTTAGAGAATGCACGTCCACCCATCATAGGTTTCAGTGGCATCTCATCTTTGCGTATAGGATACTGAGTCCTTTGACAGATATCACACCGTTTCACATAGGTATGAGCATCCATGTGAAGTGTAGGCCACCAAAAGCCCGCAAATAGTATTGCCTTGATTACCCGATCTGGTCCAAAGTGTCCTCCTGCTACACCTTGGTGAGCAGTTTCTAAGATCTTAAGATACTCACTTTCATGGACACATAATCTCAGGTAACCATCTTTACCGCGCTTATATAGATTATCACCTATGAGTGAATAATCCAGGGCTTCTTGTTCTAAACTCCTTTTCCTAGCTAGAGTCATGTCTGGGGGGAATGTGTTTGTCCGCAAGAATGATACTAGAGGTTCACTCCAATCTGGCACAATAGATATTTGATAGAGAGTGGCATGTTCCACAGGTGGTTTAGTGCAACAGATTGGGCATTCCTTGCACAACTTTTGGACATCCGCTTCCATAGTTGGCCAATGCACTCCGAATCTCTTTAGAGTCTGCAACGTTCGTTGCTTTGAATGGTGTTGCTCTAGTGCACCTACATGTGCTAGTTGCAACCATTTAGCGTACTCATCCTCTTCTACGCAACAAGCCAAGATCCCTTGATCTGTGTGCTTGTACATGCTTCCTGCCATGATGTGGTATTTTTGGGCTTTTACAACCTCTCTGTTCCGTGTGTTTACCACAGGATGGTTAGGCCCGTATGTCAATACTGGTACCAATGGCTTGGCCCACTGCGGCACCACTTCCAAATTAAACAAGTAAGCATCCGGAAGGTCATCTGACACTCCTTGTGGGGCTTCTCCCGATGTGAGCCTAGAGAGATGATCGGCTCTCAAATGAGTCCTACCTTTCCTTACCACAACCTCAAAATCGTATTCCATTAGCAAGAGAAACCATCTCACTAATCTTCCTGTATTGCATGGCTTGTTTACAAGATATAACAACGCCTGATGATCAGTAAAAAATTTAAACTTATTTGCAAGCAAATAGTGTCTAAATTTTTTAACTGCATATACCATGCCTAATCCTTCGCGCTCTGTAGTGGTGTAATTCCGTTCAGCCGCATTCAATTGTCTACTGGCATAGGCAATTGGAAGATCCATATTACCTTCACCAGTAGGTTGTGCGAGCACACATCCAATGGCATAATTGGATGCATCCACATGAACATGGAATGGCTTACTCCAATCTGGTGTGGTCAAGATTGGTGCTGAACATAATCTTCGTTTAAGCTCTTGGAAGGAATTTTCGCATTCATCCGTCCATTCAAAGTTTGTCAGAAGTCCGTACATGGGCTTTGCAATGACAGCATACATGTGTATAAATCGTCGATAATAACCGCAATGCCCCATGAAAGCTTGTACTTCCTTGACATTCTTTGGCCTAGGTAACTCCGCTATGGCTCTCACTTTTTCTTCGTCAGTAGATATGCCATTCTTTGACACTATATGTCCTAGGATCTTGCCTTGCCTGACCATAAAAACACACTTTTCGGGGTTCAAGCAGACTTGATATTCTCTACATTTGTCAAAGATTCGTTTGAGTTCAGGAATATGGGTTTGTCTAACATTGGAATGAGCACAGAGATCGTCAACGTAGACTTCTAAACTCTTCCTCAGGAACTCCTTAAACACATGGCACATCAGCCTCTGGAAGGTGGCTGGTGCATTGGTAAGCCCAAATGGCATTACTCTAAAAGCAAAAATGCCCCATTCTGTGGCAAAGGCTGTCTTGTGCTGATCCTCTGGAGCTATGGCTACTTGATTGTAGCCCGAGAATCCATCAAGGAAACTGTACACTTCCTTGCCTGCCACTCTTTCTAAGAGATGTTCTGTGATGGGAAGCGGATAGTTATCTCGGATTGTGGCTGCATTAACCTTCTTCAAGTTAATGCACACACGCAGCTTACCATTCTTCTTGGGCACCACTACGATGGGGGATACCCATTCAGTGTGCTCAATTTCATAGATAAATCCGGCTTCGACCAGTCTATCTATCTCTTCCTTGATCTTAGCAGCATAGTTATCGTTATATGTATAAGGCTTTTGCTTAGAGGGTTTGGCATCTGAGGTCATGGGGATGGTGTGTGAGCATATGTCAGGGTCAACACCTTTCAAATCCTTGTAACTCCAAGCGAATACATCTCTGTATTCTCTTAGCAAGGTAATCAATTCGTACTCTTCTTCTTCTGTCAGGTCATGGCCTATATACGTGCATCTCTCCTCTCCTTCTTCTATGGCCACTACTATTTTCTTGGTGGTTTCTTTGTTATCATAGGCCTCTCCTGATTGTGCCTCTCGTTTAGGCATTCTTATCATGACTCTCCTGTCATCTATCTCATACTTCTTAAAATTTCCGGGGACCTCAAACAAAGATTCTTCCTCTTCTGGTGAGGCTTCTCTCTTTTTTCGTTTCTTTCCTTCTTCCTTCGGGGTCACATGTGTTGTTAATCTTACATTAGTTGTAACCTCTCCATGCCTCTGGGGTTGAAATTCTACTTCATGGAAGTATTCTTCATCTGATGCAAATGGTGGGTCCATAATGATTGACTCTAGATCGGAGTCACTTGCATCCTCAAATGCATCAGGGCTAGGTTCGCATTCTTCTAGAACTGCCTCTCCCGTGATTGGCTCTATGGAGAAGACTGAAATATCATAACCATCCTCATCACAGTGAGGTGTCCATTGTTCTTCGTTGATGGCTACGTCCATTGTTGCTAAGATTTCTGCCCAACCGTGAGGTTCAAATTCTTCGTCTGGAAAAACTACAGGTGCATAGGCTGGGTCTTGGATTGATCTATGGGTTTCTTTCGCACCTACCTCTCTGGCTTTCTCTCTCTTCTCTTCTTCAACTGCTACCTTGCACATCCATAAGTGAGTATCTTCATGCATCCATGAGGATCCAGATCCTATGGAATGCACCGATTCTGTGTCATCTTTGGCTCTATGGATGGGATTCCATTGGATAGGAGGGACGTCTCTGTGAGAAAAATCCTTGAGATTGACTTTGGTTGTAACACCCAAGTGTTGCAGATACAAGGAGTTGGTTCCCCAATCCTGTACCACTTGCAATTGTCGCATAAATGGCCTTCCCAAAATCATCTCATAGGCATGATTTTTACTGAAGTCACAGATAGCAAAACTATGTTCAAACTCGACACCACAAGTGGTGAGAGTTATTCCTTCTAGCAATCCTAGGGGTCTCTCTATGTGGCCATCGGCCATCTGCAATTTCATTCTCGTCGGCCTGAGTGCTGGCTTGCCCCAACGCTTCCATAAGGAGGTGGTGGCAATTGCAACTCCTGCACCTGAGTCCAAAATTGCCTTCGTGGTGTAGTCCTGATAGGTGATGGGAAGGTAGGTGTTCCCTTCTTCACCTTCACACATATCTCCTATCTTATCCAAGGGAATTTCCGGTACTGTCCTATGGGATCCTACCCGGGAATGAGGTTTTGCAGTTTCAGTTACTTGACTAGCTACATATTTCCGCGCGTTTGGTCTATCCTCAGACAGCTCTTCCAAAGTGAGATCGCGTTGCACCTTGGTGTTCGTTACTACCTCCGTGTTCCTCGGTATGACTGAGTCGTCGTTCCTTACCATGACTGTGGGTGCTCTCATACATGTGGACTTTGCTTCCCATGGGCCTGTGAAGTGGGGTAGCTCCTGTATGGAATTAGACTCAAAGTCCAATCTCTCGTGAGACTGAACACTCTCATGCTCCCCGTAAATAGATGGGATGTCTTGTGGGAATTGGTCGTGTGCATCATCCACAAGTTCAAAAGGAGGGGCGACCTCGCTTTCGTTATCCCATTTGTCTTCTTGAATCTCTCGTAGGAAGTCTGGGGCAAACCGATTCATAGAAGAAGAAGTGTCTGGCTCCGTAGAATTGGGCGCATAAGCAACCTGTGAAGGAGGGCTGATTCTATTGTTGACTCTCTCCTCGTTCTCGCAAATGGCTAGAGCACAAGCTTCTTGGGGAGGATTACTTATTCTATTACTTTTCCGAACAGGCTCATACGCTCTCTGGGAAGGAATGTGGGTTACTTGTGGAGGTACATATGCTTTCGAGGGGGGCTCCTGTGACCTTTGGGGAGGAAGATAGGCTCGTTGAGGAGGCACATGGGCTTTCTGAAGAGGCTGGCTTATCCGTTCTCTTGCCCTTTCCTTTCTTTGAGGGGTAGGTTCCTTTTCTGGCTGTGCTATTGGCCTCTCTATTCTTTCTAAGGAGGGGAAGTTGTCCGGTTTAGGGGCATTGGCCACATACACTTCTGATTGGGAATGATTCCTGTTTTTGCTTGCTTTTTCTTGGTCTTGATTTTTTTCTTCCTTGTCAGATCTTGCAATTATCCTCTCTAACTTCTCTAGGAATCCATCCAAGTGTAATTGCGTTTTGGCTGAGCCTGAGTAATTGAAAAGGCGACTGGCTTCAAACATAGTCTGAGCCAATGCGACCATTTTCGCGCATAGTTTGGTTCTTTCTATCTCTAGGTCAGCTCTAGGATAGCACTTGTCATGATCCGTGACGTTTGGCCCTTCTTGGATTCTGGCCTGATATGCCTTAAGCATCATGTCTATGTCTTCGGGAGTGGGATCAGCTAATACTGATCCTGTTTGGGGTGGTGGGTGGGTTGCGTGGGCTGTCTTAGAGGGTGAAGGGATGGAGGGTGATGGGGATGGTAGCGGTGGGAATGTGTGAGAGTGCGGTTGAGACGTGATCTCTATGATTTTAGCCTTGGTTTCTCGTAGACTTTCCTCAAGTTCACTCATCTTCTTTGCCCATTGCCTTTTCATGCGTTCGCGGCTATCTTTCCAAGCTCTTGTTCTCTTTTTATTTTGGCTCTCAGTATCGCTAGCATCTAGGCTCTTTTCCTGGCCTACCCCTTGGTTTTGCTGCAATGCCTGAGCCCTAGTGACTACCTGTACTGGTGCAGTGGAAGTGACGCTTCCTGAGGAGTCTACCACTAACCCAACAACGTTGATAGGGGTGATTTTTGGCATGCTATTGGGGTTCTTTGGGCAATCTCGTAAGAGATGCTCTTTTCCGCAATCTTGGCAGAAGCCTTGGATCGTCACCGACTGGGTTTGCGTAGGTGGAGGCAAGGGACAATCACGAATGAGGTGATCTCCTTGGCATCTGTAGCACGGTCCTCTAGGAAATGGTGGTCGTACTTGCCTAGGTTGAGGTCTAGGGTTGGGGTTTGTATACATGATGTTCGTGTAATCTGACTCCCAACTAGGTTCGTTCGACTCTTCACCATAGTAGGACTCTCCATGTTCTGGGGACTGCATGTAGTAAGCCTGGGGGCTATCCACATGGGTAGAATCAAAGCTATGGTCACTTGGGTCATTTTCAGAGATCAAGGATGTTACAGGGACTATAGCTCTATTCAGGTTCTCTTCTGCAGCCGTATACTTTACCGGAATCACATTAGCTGGGGCAGGGGGTTGTTGTGCTAGCACAGGCTGAGGCCTTTGTTGGGCCTGATACTGTGGTTGGTAGGTTTGTTGGGGTCTAGCATATTGTGGTGGTGGATTTTGGTTCTGGTATCTGCCTTGTTGGTAGGGTTGCGGATAGGGTTGCCTAACTGCCTGCTTGTTGTATGGGCAGTCTTGTGCGGTGTGATTGGTGTATCTCCGTTCTATGGTGCAGTACTGGCTACTAGGGTTTACTTGGGGTTGAGCCATAATGGGACAGACGTTCGCCATATGGTCACCACCGCATGTATAGCACCTTTTCACAGGGGCAAACCTTGGGATTTGTTTGCTAGTTACACCTAGTTTCTGAGCTACTTTTTTGGCAAGTTCTTCAATTGATGTGGCTTGTGTGGAAGATTGACTAGATGCACTATCTGAATCTTTGTAAATTTTGGACAACTCTAGCTCTTCTCCTAGGTTATCTTCAATGTCAATGCACATACGTACACATTCTTCTATAGTCCTAGGGTCTTTCAGATACACATAGGATCTCAATTTTGGGCTCAGCAATCCGTCAAGAAATAAGGCTACTTGTTTAGCAGATGTGGGTAGCTCCGAAATAGGGCACCTTTCAAGATATTGTCTAAATCTTCTTCCTGCAAGTCTCACAGTCTCTTGAGGGGTTTGCTTGAAGCTGTGAATCAGTGAGGAGGTGTTGTGTCTTATGCCGCTCTTAGAGAACTCTATAATGAATGCCTCTAGGAGTTGATCTATGCTCCTGAACTGGCGTTCATCTAATGGCTGAAACCACGTAAGTGCTGTGTTCCTAAGGGTTAGACCGAAGGCATTGTACTGCGTGAACAGATCCTCCACTTGTTCAGCTCTCAAGACTTGCTTGAACTCTGCCACATGATCATAGGGATCTCCTGTGCCGTCAAAGTAATTCTTCATGGACTTAACTAGCTGGGTGGGTCTCAAAGTTCTTGTGTGCTCTCTAGGCCTCGGCAGAGGGAATCCATCTACATTTCTTTGGTTCCTGTGGGCTCTATGCATCTCAGGTTCTACCCTATTCGTCTCCGTTCTCGTTCTTTCTCTGCCCACTGGATTGGCAAAACTTACCTCTGGTCTATCTTTACTTCTATCTCTTTGCATACCATGAGCCTGGGATGTTCCAGCTCCAGGGTGACCATAGGCTACATTTGATCTTGGTTGGGGGAAAATGAATTCGCCCTTCCAAGTGTAAGCATGCCTATCATTTTCTGTCACCACAAAAATCCTCTCTGACGTGTGGTCTAAGTAGGTCACTCTACCTGGGCTATCTGGATCCTTAAACTCATAGATCATGATTGTTCCTATGTCAGTTGGGTGATCCGGTTTATACCTCCAGAAGGCTTCGTCCGTTTCTCGATTGAGAAGCAAATCTATGCACTTGTTATCTTGGGGGATCCACTCAGGCGTGATAATCCTAGTGAGAACTGATTTACCTCGAGGGGTTCTAGGTTCCGCACCCATGTTCCCTTGTTCCAGGTCACCTAAGTCCGCTTCTGAGATTACATTCCCAAAGTCATCTGTCCTATCAGGATGACTAGTGACTACATATATAGTTCCTTCTTTGTCCAGGTATGCACCATTTTCAAACTTGACAGCTGGGTGTTCTAGTCCAATGGATTGATCAGGGTTTTTAATCTGGACCACAGATCTTCCTAAGCCGTCCTCATAGATGCTAGCACCTAATCGGTTGGTCCTCAGGTACTCCAACTGTGTTTTGTAAGGGCCTTCTACCCTGTACAAGTAGGGCACTCCTGAACTTCCCGTAGGTTTGTCCATGCCTTGAGACATCTCTGACTCACTGGTCTCAGAGCGAGGGTAGTTCGAGTGGTGGCTCAACTGCTGGGCCCAGGACCTAGCAGTGTGGTTGACACTAGCCTCTGAAGACCTAAGGCTTTGTCTCTCTCTTACTAGGTGTCGTCCTGATCTAAGGTTCATATGCCTAACTGATTAGCCCAAATTTTTGCCCAGAGTACAACCTCGTTGCCGATCAATTGGTACCAGTCACTTGATTCTTTTTAGTTATTCCTCGTGTTTAAAGTCTTGTCTGCTATTACGTCGTCAGGAATGCTTGAATGTTCTTCGTACTTTCAGGTTGATCGTTCCACGTTAGGTTCTTTCCTTTATGTTGTCGACAGTACAGAGATTAAGTTTTTAGCTTGAACTTGAGTTTTTAGGTAGTCTTCAACTTGATAGTGGCCTATCGTCGCCCTGACTTACTCCTACTTCTAATCGCTCTTAGCCTAGGCTAGGAATTGACGAAGAGGAGTTGAGAATATTCCGACCTTTCTTGCCGAACCTTGCTCTTTAGTGCTCGAGAAGTTGATTCTCAAGCGTGTGCCACACCCTTGCTTGGATACTCTCAATTGCTTCTCAATAGGCCTGCATAAATCCCAAGATTAGCTCCAAGTAGACCTTTCAATTGACAGACAATTTATTTCAGACACTTTTTTTAATGACCCTTGTTCCCCCTTTTGCATTGTTAGAAATTTACTCTAGAGCTCCCTTGGTGTTCCTACCCCTCAGTGTGTCAACTTCCAAATATCCTATCTGAAAATCAACGCGTTATTCTTATAAAAAACAGTTGAGGGAGTGTAGTATATGTCACGAGCTTTCCGACAAGCCCTAGAGCTCAGAAAATGGATTTCGTATGAAAAAGTTATGACCGTTCAGGGTTTAGGGGGTTAACTAGACAAACAGAACCTTTCGGGGGTTTTAATGCATTTTCTAAGGCCTTTGTAAGT
>CM035428.1:60241224-60248724 GCA_020310875.1 Ceratopteris richardii
GTTTCTCATGAAAAGAGATATAAGCTTATCTATGTGTATGTGTGTGTATGTGTTTTTATGTGTGTGTCTATGTGTAAACCCACAACCTATCTACTGACACTCAACGAGTTTCTCATGAAAAGAGATATAAGCTTATCTGTCTGCACATGATTTAACTCAAATAGAATTTTCCCTGTGAATAATTCACATAATTCACTGCTAATGCTCCCTTGTATATGCTTCTCCTTTGTTGATGGACCCACGTTGTAAACCCACAAACTGTCTACTGACACTCAACGAGTTTCTCATGAAAAGAGATATAAACTTATCTGTTTGCACATGATTTAACTCAAATAGGTTTTTCTCCTGTAAATAATTCACATAATTCGCTTCTAATGCTCCCTTGTATATGCTTCTCCTTTGTTGATGGGCCCACGTTGTAAACCCACAACCTTTCTACTGATACTCAACGATTTTCTAATGAAAAGAGATATAAGCTTATCTGTCCGTACATGAATTAACTCAAATAGGTTTTTCTCCTGTGAATAATTCATATAATTCACTGCTAATGCTCCCTTGTATATGCTTCTCCTTTGTTGATGGGCCCACGTTGTAAACCCACAACCTGTCTACTGACACTCAACGAGTTTCTCATGAAAAGAGATATAAGCTTATATGTCCGCACACGAATTAACTGATCAAATAGGTTTTTCTCTTGTGAATAATTGACATAATTCGCTGCTAATGCTCCCTTGTATATTCTTCTCCTTTGTTGATGGACCCACGTTGTAAACCCACAACCTGTCTACTGACACTCAACGAGTTTCTCATGAAAAGAGATATAAGCTTATCTGTCGCACATGAATTAACTCAAGTAGGTTTTTCTCCTGTGAATAATTCACATAATTTGCTGTTAATGCTCCCTTGTATATGCTTCTCCTTTGTTGATGGGCCCATGTTGTAAACCCACAACCTTTTTAATGACACTCGACGATTTTCTAATGAAAAGAGATATAAGCTTATCTGTCCGCACATGAATTAACTGACACTCAATAACGGGAGCAGTAATGAAGGAGAATGGCTAGCCCAAGAGGAAGGAGAATGAAGGCCTTTGTATGTTTCGGTCTTACGTCCAGCTCCCATGACAGAAGCACTCTGTTGGCGATGAGACTTGTAAGAGTAATTTTCGAGTTTGTTGGAAAACGTTAATTACAAACTTATGTAATGAGATCATATGCTACGTGTGTACTAATTACAATAATACTTTCATAATAATATTTTTTATGAATGAAGGCATTCTGTGGGTAGAATATTGACACCAATGGATGAAGATATGAAAGATATTGACACCAGCATTCACGAGTTCACTGTCAAGGATGTAGTTGACAATGATGTGGATAGCAATCTGTGGAGCATGCGTAAGAGCAAGGCTAAGTGGTTCAGGATCTTGGGTGTTCTGTCGGGTATGATCGCCGTTGGGAGGTGGTTTTCTGATATTTGCAGATGGAAGAACCCTATCACCATAGTTCTCGTCCATTTCCTCTTCCTCTACATGTTCCTGATCGGAGCTTGGCATTACAAATTTTGCCCACGCCTACCACCCCATATGGATCCTCGTCTCTCATACACAGAGGCTGTCAAACCTGATGACCTAGACGAGGAGTTCGACAATAGATCCCAAGGTGAATAAATGAAGAGAGTTCTTGTACCTTTCGCTATTGTGCATGTCGATGATTCCAAGGGTGAATTAATGAAGAGAGTTCTTGAATATCAAACATCATATTCATACTAGCTAATGACACCCAATATGTTGTTTGTTTTTTATTTCAATATTTTTAAAAATTCTCTTTGGAGTTCTCCAAATATCATGTCACCTATATCCATGTAAGCAACTACTCATGAATTATGAACCACTCTAGTAAATTGTGGATGATTGAAATCTTAACCAATAATATTGCAATAAATATACCGATGCAAAGTTGCATGTATGTAGTGTTATTTTCTCCTTTCTTTCGTTCATGTTGTATTCTTAAGATGTAGATATATAGATGTTGGCAAACTTGAACTTCTATAACATTTCAAGAACAAGAGTCAACAATTAGGAGAACAAGAGAGAGAGTCAACAAAGAGAGAGAGAGACAGAGAGAGAGAGAGAATTCAAAGAGAAAAAGATGTAGAAAGAGAGAAACAGAGACCTGCATATACTTGCTTTAGCTCGTAAACGCAACACAACTGCAATCGTTGGAGAGCTCTTCGATCAGATGCGTGAAAATGCTGATCGAAGAGCCTCCAACGTTTTAATTTTTTTCCATCAACAGACCGTCATGTAAGCGATGCTAGCTTCGTCGCATAAACGATGTCACAACAGCGTCGCTTAAGCGACGCTTTTTGGAACCGTCGTGTTAGCGATGCTACAGGCGAGCGTCGCAGGTCCCGTCGCAGTACAAGTCGCAAAACGCGTCGTTCACTTTGTCGTTTAATCGACGTTCCGTGCGCGACGCTCATTACGATGCATTTTGCAATTTTATAGCGACGAATTTGTGTCGCCTTAACCGTCGTTATATGCCTGTATTCCTTGTAGTGACTCCAAAAATATAAAGAGTATTTCAAAACTGTTTTAGATGGAGATACTAGACACTAATAGCTTTCCAATGATCTATAGATCATCCTAAATGGACATTGGAGCACTCATATGAGTCTTGGAAGATAGAGGTATGAGGAACATCTCTAACAGGTGCTGCAGAGAAAACATGCTTTGTTGCAGAGATCATACATTTGAAATTATACCTCCAATGATCATGAAATCTTCACCATGCATAGTAGACACATAGGGCTTTTTAATGAATGTAAGAACACAAGAGTTGGTTCAGTAAGCAAGGAGAAACATAGATGCAAACAGAGCACAAAAGTCTAAATACCCTAATTTGACAATTTATAGCAGCATGTAGTATTTTGATCACAACGCACAAACGGCTTGACCAAAGGCAATGAAACTTGACAAATCTGAAGTAGATTGTCCAAGCTATTTATACCAAGTTACGTACTGAATTTGGATAAATACACAGGAAGAACCAAGCAAAACAAGTTGACAGATTTTCACATATAGAGCTGCGACACAGTAGAAGATACAAAACTCTTCAAGAATGACTTGTATTGAGTACAAAACTCTTGTACAGAGGTTGAGCAAAATTCTCCATGCCTTCTACATCATATTCCATGCTTTGGGTGTTTATAAAACACATGTAAGGCCTCAAATTTGTGAATATGTAACTCTCTCTTTACATGCATTCTAAAAATAACTCTCCTTAGCTTTTGAACAACTTTTCCTACTTTGAACAGCTTTTCCTACTTTAAGTGAGTAATACATATAAGCCACAAATTCTAAAGCTTCCAAAGTAGTGATCCACGTACAAGACCATCCAACATTAGTCTAAACTCATTAATTCATATAAAAGTTGTGTTTGCTTGCTTGAACATCTCCCCCTCAAACTCAACTTCCTATGCATCTTGAGATAGTGGTTTAACTCCAACGATATCCTTGAATTTGCTGAGCTTAACTCCATCAACTGATTTAGACTTTAGATCTGCAACCTGATGATCCGTTGGAGTAAAAGAAATTTCACTCTCTTTATCCAAGACTTCCTCCCTGATAAAATGATGATGTATCTCAATATGCTTTGTTCTTGCATGATAAACCGGATTGGCTGCAAGATGTAGAGAGCTCATGTTATCTCCAAAGATCATTGGTACTCCTTGAAAAATGTCCAAGCTTCTAAAGAGTGTTTTCATCCATAAAACCTCTTTTGTAGCTTCTACTAAACCTTTGTATTCAGCTCTGTTGAAGAAAGTGCTACTTTAACTTGCTTTTTACTACTCCAAGAAAGTATTTTTCCTCCTGCAAGACACATGTAACCTGATGTTGATTGCCTATCATCCTTGTTACCTACTTGATCAACATCTGAAAAAACTCTTAAGCTCAAATAAGAAGAATAAGAGTAATAAAGTCCTTCATTCACTATCTCCTTCAAATATTTAAGTACTCTTTTGGTTGCATGCCAATGTGGTACTCTAGGTGCTTGCATATATTGTGAGAGAAATCCAATCGAGTAACTCAAATCTGGTTTGGTTAAAGTAGCATAAATTAAACTTCCAATAAGACTTTGATATGTCTTCACATCATCAAACAATTCACCTTCATGACGAGAAAGTTTATGATTCAACTCCATAGGAGTCCTTGCACCTTTGCAATTCTCCATTTGAAACTTCTTTAGAAGATTCTTTATGTATTTCCTCTAATTAAGATACATACCATGTTCTGTATAAAGGATTTGCATGCCAAGAAAATAAGTTAATTTGCCAAGATCTGAAATTTTGAATTCCTGCTCTAAAAGATCTTTGACTCTCTTTATGCCTTCAAAGTAATCACTTGTAACAATGATATCATCCACATATATGCAAAGATAAATGGATCCGTCATCTGTATTCTTGATTAGCAAAGAAGGATCAGCTTTACTTACTTCAAAGCCTTTATCAATAAGATATTGAACCAACCTATAATTTCAAGCTCTTGGTGCCTGTTTAAGTCCATATAAAGCTCTTCTCAACTTACACACATAATCTGGATATTTTGGATGTTTGAAACCTGTAGGTTGCTCAATATACACCTCATCCTTAATATAGCCATTCAAGAAAGCATTCTTGATGTCTAATTGATACAAAGGCCAATTCTTTGAAACAACAACAGCAAGTAGAGTCCTTATGGTTGACATCTTCGCTATTGGACTAAATGTATCATTATAATCGAGTCCATAAGTTTGAGGATACCCTTTCACGACAAGCCTTGCTTTATATCTTGAAATCGATCCATCTGCATGTCTTTTGATCATGTACACCCATTTGTTTCCTATGACCTTATGTGTATCCGTCCTTGGTATTAGCTCCCATGTATGATTGTCCTCCAAAGCTTCAAATTCTTCAACCATGGCTTGTTCCCATTGAGACTTTCCTTTAGCTTTATCATAAGATTGAGGCTCTACCTGTTCATCCTCTTCTTTTGCTAAGTATGCATAATGTTTACTTGTAGTAGCAGAAAGTGATGTATCATATCCATATCTATCTGGCTTCTTTGTTTCTCTTTGAGATCTCCTTAAATATTGAGGTGAAAACTCAACAAACTGATATTCACGAGCTTTCTGTTTTGATTGAGGACCAATCTGCATGCTAATTGGTAAACCATTCTCTTCTTCAATATCACTATCTTGTTCTTGAATCTGCACATTGCTTTTAGGCAAAAGAGGAAATTCAGCATCATAATTATATGAGAGAGGAACTTTACCTTTATCTTGATACCATGACTGTTGTTCATCAAATGTAACATCTCCTGACACTATGAATAATTTTGTTGAAGGATTGTAAAACCTATAACCTTTCTGACTCAGATCATATCCAATAAATACACACTTTTCTGCCTTTGGTTCTAATTGGCCTCTCAACTCTGATGGTATATAAACATAAGCAAGAGAACCAAAGATTCTGCAATGATCCAAATTTGGTCTCTTGCCATCACACACTTCATAAGGTGTTACACCATGTAAAATTCTTGATGGTAACCTGTTCATTAAATATGTAGTTGTACTAACTGCTTCTGCCCAAAGATAAAGTGGAAGGCTTTTCTCATTCAGCATACTCCTAGCACACTCAACAAGTGTCCTGTTCCTCGTTTCAACTACTCCATTCTGCTCCAATGTGTACCTACAAGTAATCTCTCTTTTGATACCTTGTTCCTATAAATATTCTTCAAACTCTTGAGAGAAATACTCTCCTCCATCTGATCTGAGTCGCTTCAACACTTTACCTGTTTGCTTCTCAACAAAAGCATGATACTTCTTGAACACTTGAAAAACTTCACTTTTATGTTTGAGAAAGTATAAATCAGTCCACCTTGAGCAATCATCAATAAAAGATACAAAATACCTTGATCTTAAAAGTGATGGTTGCTTGGAAGGTCCCCATACATCAGTATGTACAAGCTCCAAAGGATCTTCATGCATGTATCCTTGTTTCACAACTTAAGGTTGTTTATGTGACTTTCCAAACTGACAAGCGTCAAGATCCATTTATTAACATGTCCTAATCTCTTGTGCCATAGATCAAGGTCTGAGAGTGGCTGAGAACCATAAGCAAAAAGAGCTAACTCATTAAGGCCTGGAACTTCAAAAGTAAATAACCTTCCTTTCCTTTCTCCTTTTGCAAGTTTTTTAAAACCTTGACTATGGTCCTCCACATAAGCTCCATACTTGTTAAATCTGACTTGAAGACCCTTCTCGACAATCTGTCCAACACTTATGAGGTTTTTGGTGATGGATGGTACATAAAGCACCTTGGAGAGAAGGTTGTTATCACCATGTGAAGATTTCACATATCCAACTTGCTCAACAATATTTTGTATCATCTCCTGTTTGAACAATATGTTTTTCTTTCGATAAATCCAAATCTACAAGTAAATATATATTAATTGAGATATGATTGGAGCATCCAGAGTCAATAGAGAAGACATTGTTATCAGTACTAGGAGCACTTGTACTCAGGTTCATCAACAAAAGTGATTCTGGCTCTTCTTGTTGATCTTCTACATAGTTGTTGTATTGTCTTCTTCCTCCATGGTTTCTGCCATAACCTCTTGCTCTTTGTCCTCTGTTGAACCTTCCTTTTCCTCTAGTATTTTGATACTTGTGCCAACAATCTTGTGCAAAGTGATTCTCTGATCCACATACAAACCAAGTAGGTGGGTTACAAGATCTACCTCTTCCTTGCCTTGCTCTGCCTCTTCCTCTTTGACTGCCTCTATTGAATTGGCCACATCTCATTCCAAAATTTTCTTGTAACTTGAAGTGCCTTCGTCATCCTTCTTGTTTTTGCCTTTGTCTGCTTTGCCTTTAGTCTTTGACGAATAAAGGGCTGAAGATTGATTTCCCTTATCATTAAAATCTTTCATATCAACTTCAAAAGTCAACATATGCCCTAACAATTGATTTATATCAGGCACATGATGATCAAGGTTGAACTCTGCATTCAACACAAAATCTTTCCATCTCTCATCTCCTCTAAGTCCTATAAGAATTTGTCTTATGATTTGCACCTCCTCTATTTCAACTCCTATGCTTCCAAGCTGGTCTACTGTGTCCTTCAGTTTAGTTACAAAATCTGATGCAGATTGTTTTGGTTGCTTCTTCATGGTTGTAAATTCTGCCAAAGCTCAGCTTACCTAGCTCTTATCAAAGAAGCAAAATGATATTCCAAAGCACTCCAAATTTCAGTAGCTGATTCATAACCTCTTATATGTGGAAGCAAGAAATCTACAATAGAGTTAGAATAATAGATCTTGCAAGTGCATCTTTCTTGTTCCATTGCTTCATTGCTTCTACCTCATCTCTGGTGGGCTTCGACACATCTGCTGGCTCCTGCTTTTCTTCATCACCTATAATATAATCATAAAGATCTTTACCTTGTAAATGAGCTTCC
>CM035428.1:60261224-60303724 GCA_020310875.1 Ceratopteris richardii
GTGTATGTGTATGTGTATGTGTATGTGTATGTGTATGTGTATGTGTTGTATGTGTATGTGTATGTGTATGTGTATGTGTATGTGTATGTGTATGTGTATGTGTATGTGTATGTGTATGTGTATGTGTATGTGTATGTGTATGTGTATGTGTATGTGTATGTGTATGTGTATGTGTATGTGTATGTGTATGTGTATGTGTATGTGTATGTGTATGTGTATGTGTATGTTTGTGTGTGTGTGTATGTCTATGTGTACATGTATGTGCATCTATTTGTATCCATATGTGTATGTGTATCTCCATGTGCAAGTGCATCTACATCTACATGTGCATGTGCATATGTATATGTATGTGTATTCATGTGTATGAATGTGTATTAGTGTGTATGCATGTATATACATATATGCATATGTATATGTATATGTATATGATTATGCATATGCATATATATATATATATATATATATATATATATATAAATATATATATATATATATATATATATATATATATATGTGTGTGTGTGTGTGTGTGTGTGTGTGTACGTGTATGTGTGCGTGTACGTAGACATGTGCGTGTGTGTACATGTGCATGTGCATGTACGTGTACGTGTGTGTGTACGTGTACGTGTGCGTGTGCGTGTACGTGTACGTGTGCATGTACGTGTGCGTGTGCATGTACGTGTACATGTGTGTGTGCGTGTACGTGTACATGTACATGTGTGTGTGCATGCGCCTGTACGTGTGCGTGTGTGTGTCAGTTTGAGCTACTCACAAATTGCAGCTTGTTCACAGTGATATTTGTGGTCCTATGCAAACACCCTCTTTTGGAAACTACCTTTACTTCGTGAAATTCATTGGTGATTTTTCCAAGCATGCATGGGTATCTCCATTGAAAGCAAAATTCGAAGTGTTCATGTGCTTCAAATAATTTTTGGTTTTGATTGAAGATCTATGAGCATGTAAAATGGGCACCCTCCATTTTGATTGAGGGGGGGAATATATGTCTTCAAATTTTAATGGATTTTTGGTTGAACGTGAGATAAAACATCAATGTACAGTGCCGTATATAACAGAATGGAGTTGTTGAATGGAAGAACAGGTCACTCATGGAGATGC
The DNA here is from genome assembly GCA_020310875.1 of Ceratopteris richardii. Taxonomy (NCBI): domain Eukaryota; kingdom Viridiplantae; phylum Streptophyta; class Polypodiopsida; order Polypodiales; family Pteridaceae; genus Ceratopteris; species Ceratopteris richardii. Next base: position 60,262,341 of record CM035428.1, read on the forward strand.
CAGGGTAAATGGTCAAGAGTCAGGCTTTCCCACATAGTTTGTGGCTTGAGCCTATTACGTGTGCAGCATATGTACTTAACGGGTATCCCACTAAACCATTGCAGTCTATCACTCCATATGAAGCTTGGCATGGTCCCAAGCCATCTATTGATAGGTTGCATGTTTTTGGTTGTCTAGCATATGCATTAGTGCATGAGCAAGAACACAGGAACTTGGATGATAAAGCACTAAAATGTATGTTTGTTGGGTACAGTTTTGAATACAAAGGCTATTGTTTGTATCATCCATAGACTAAACGCATTCTAGTTAGCCATGATGTTATTTTTGTGGAAGATGCTATTCAGCCATTACTTTCATGTACTAAGGAGACATCTGTAACAAGACATGTATGACACTTTGTTGCTTCTTTTTATAGGTGGATAGTCTAGTGTTGGACCTAATGAGGCAACTTCTCAGCCTTTACAGGTTTCATGTGATGATGCAGATCATTCCATTTCTGATGTACATTTACATGATGCACTTGTTGATGAGAGAGTTCATAATATCATACTCGTTCAGGCTCTCATAGTTCTTGTTTTGCATCAAATTGCTATGCTATTGCTGCCTCTAGTCTCTGTGATGAGAATGAACATGTTTCATTTGATGAAGCACAAAATTCTAAAAATTGGGTGGCTGCTATGCATTCAGAATATGATGCTATCATGAAGAATGGTATCTGGTCTTTATGTGACTTGCCTCTTGGCAAGAAGGCCATTGGCACTAGCAGGGTATACAACCTGAAGTGTAAGCCGCATGGTACAATTGACAGTTACAAGGCTAGGATTGTTGCAAAAATTAATGCTCAAGAAAGAGGCATTGATTTTGATGAGACCTTTGCTCCTACTTGCCAAATGACTACTATTCATAGCATTTGTGCACTTGCAGCTCATCATGGTTGGAATGTACATCAATTGGATATTAAAACTGCATTTTTGAATGATGACTCATTTGATATGTATTCACCTCCTCCATCAGACCTTAATGTTGAATATACTTCCTTGTTTGCTTTTCCACCATATCTTTAAAGTTTTGGAAGTGAGTGAATACCTCACTCTTCTCTTTCATGATATATACCCACACTTTCTGTGTATGATCATCAATGAAAGTAACATAAAACCTGCAACCACCCATAGATGTGGTCTTTGCAGGACCCCAAACATATGTATGTACTATTTCTAGCACATTCTAATTAACATGCTTGTCATGTGGAAACAATGATCTTGACTATTTACCGAATTGATATGTTGCACATACCTTTTGCATCTCTGCAACCTTGAAATTTGGTAGTCCATGGATAATCTCCTTTGACTGCATCAATTTCAGCCTTTGCAAGTTTGCATGTCCAATCCGTTTGTGCCAGATCTCTATATCAGCAATAACTCCTACACCTTTTGCAAACATGGCTGCATTCATTTCAGGAATTTTCACATTTAAGGTGAACATCGTACCCACTTTGTTTTCTTTGGCAATCAATCTTCCATCCCATTTGTATTCTTCTACATATAACCCATCAGCATTGAACCTGACTTGTAATCCCTAGTCAACCATTTGTCCAACAGAAACCAGATTCTTTGTTATATTTGGAACATGCAGCACATTAGCAAGGTGTTTTACCTTCCTATCCTCCATAGACAGAGCTATATTTCCTGTATGCTCAAGAGGGTGTGATGTGTCATCACCTGTTTCAACATATCCAAGAACTAACAATTTTTGCAAAGTACTACACCATTTTGCATGACTGGTCATGTGATTTGAAGCACCTGAATCAACATATTAGACATTATCATTCAATTTTGAAACACCGATAGACATCGTATTCATCATGTGATGTTGAGCCATGAACAACTTCTCAGAATCATCTACACTTGTGGATGCATAGTTGTCTTGCTGCCTTTTGTTATTTTGATTCTTCAACTTGCAATCACGTTCAAAGTGTCCAAGTTTACCACAATTCCATCATCCCTTACTGTCATTACCTAAATCATTTCTTTGGAAATTTCTATGACCTCTTTGGCTCCCCCTGCCTCGAAACTGTCCTCTTTCTCTTGCATGATTTTGTTGTTGACTTTGGTCTTGGTTATTGTTTCCTCTTCCACTTCCAAATCCTCTACCCTTGCCTCTTCCTCTGTTAGAGTAGAAAACCTGCTCACAAATAGATTTTCCTTGGGAGTTTGAATCCTCACCTAGATTCTTCAATAATCAGCATAGATACCAGATTAGCAAAATTCAGAATATTTTCCTGATGTTCTGAATTGCTTATATGCAGCTCCTAAACCAGAAAGGCACACTTACACCTTATCATCATCATCTACATTCATGCCAATACATGCAAGTGACTCACATATGCTTTTGATTTTCAAAGTGTAATCACTTATCGACATGCTCTTTTTCTTCAATGCATGCAGCTTGTTCTTGAGTTGCAATTTCCGTGCCTTTGTATTGGTCTCCTACAATGTGACCCAAATGTTTCAAGCCTCTTTCGGAGTCTTGGCATCCTGTATGTGCCCAATCATGCTATCCAGTATGCTAATAGATAGTCAATACATTACCTTTCGTGCTCCTTGATTCCATTCCTCATATTCTCTTAACTGTTTTGCAGTCTGATTCTGCTCTGGTAACTATGGAGCATTTTCGTTCTCTCCTTCAATGTACTTCTTGTACCCTTTTCCCATCAGGAAATTTATCATTCTGAATCTCCATGCATGGAAGTTTTTCTTGTCTAGCTTATTGCTCATAAGCTGACTCATTCCATCTAGTTTTTCTATGGGCCCCACCTTGCAGGCTCAAAACGGAGGTCTTCCATATTCACACCAATTTTCATAGCAATCTGAGGTCGTTTGTGAATCGCATTTTCTCCACGCCGTCTCGCATACTCTTCACTGTCAACCTTCTCAACGAGCTCTCTACAACCACACTGGCTCTAATACCATATCAGGAGGAAGGAGATAAGGAAGAGAGCTCACACACACTCTCACAATCAAAGAGAATCACACACTCAGATTGAGGGGAGGTCATAGCTTCAAGCAGACCCCTCAGGAGACCGTGAGACTTGCAGGAAGAAGGTTTAGGCAATATCTTGAGAGATGCCCTGGTCCTGAGTTGCCCACACCAACCAAACAAGTGGCCTTATTCTTGGATGGATTGCTAAGTACAAAGTTGCGATCCTATGTGTACTTGAAGGACCCTAGGACCATAGAAGAATGTGTACGCATGTGCATTGACATTGAGGATAACCTAGGGGAGGAACTGGAGCTTTCAAAAATCTACAAAGATTTCGATAGCGCTTCTAGCCTCTCTTCCTCGCAATCTACATCTATTGAGGAACTCGCAGAAAAGGTAGCTCAAAAACTAGGTGTCTCTAGCAAACAAATTCCAAGATTTGCCCCAGTAAAGAGATGCTATACTTGCGGTGGTGACCACATGGCGAATGTATGTCCCATTATGGCTCAACCCCAAGTAAATCCTAGTAGCCAGTACTGCACCATAGAACAGAGGTACACCAATCACACCGCGCAAGATTTGATGGGGGAAGTATCTCAACCCCTAAGCAACGACAAAGCGCGAATGACCTCCACAGGTATCCTTCTTTGACCTCTACACACCAAAAGTGCTCTTACTCAGATCTTATGCAGAGTACTCCAGTGAGCTTTTGTAGACCTGTAGTAGACACCAAGATCTTTCCAACAAGACAAATTTTACTTCAAATGGATGCTTACACAAAGAGAAACAATGTCTACAACATGATCTAGTTGAATGCTCACAACTGCTAGTCAAGCAGAGACCTCACTTCACTCCAGCAAGCTTTTCTCAGAGATTATACAGAGAATGAATCTCAAACTTGGGTCAACTTTAGAGCACTCTAATAGCTACCCAATGACACCAAATCATAGCAAATGGATAAATAGAGAAGGAGAACCAGCCCTTACAATAGAGAGCAAAATATTTCCAACAGAGCCTACACACAGAGAGAGATATCAATCACACAACTTCACTAAAATGAATGTTGCTCCCAGATTACTCAGATAATGCTCCAGAGAATTTGTGAGAATAAAATAGACTCTAATAGCTATCCAATGAGACAAGAATTACATCAAATGGATACAATATGAGGGAGAACCAATGCTAACAACTCAGGGGTAGAGAGTTGCAACACTGCCTGTGCACACACATAGATATGCCTACTAAAAGAAAACAAACAAGCAAGCAAGGGGCTTGCTTATCACAACTCCAGCACTTAGTGCCCACTTTACATGAGCTAAAACTCCAAGAAGATGGCCCAAAAGAAGTTGGGATACATGCTCTTTTTATAGTGAGAAGTGTGCCCCTAAAATCTAGGAACTACCTTTCCAAATCAGCCTCCTAACTTGGAGGACTTAGTTGAGATGACTTGGGGAGTGGTTGAGTGACTTTTCTTGATGGAATCTCGTGGCTTTTGGCTCCCTTTGATTGCTCCACATGTCCATAAAAGATTCCCCACGAATTTGTTAAGCTTGACTTTTAACACTCCCCCTCAAGCTTCAATTCTTCGTCCTCATCCAAGCTCCTTCATGTTGATGCATTGCTTGAATTTTGAAATCTTCATCCCATCCAAAGCCTTTGTAAACATGTCGGCAAATTGGTCCTTGGTACCAATATGATGTACTGAAACTTCGTGGGATATCACCTTTTCCCTTATGAAGTGATAGTGCACTTCAATATGCTTGGTTCTAGCATGATAGACAGGATTCGATGCTAGATGAATGCTACTCATGTTGTCACAAAAAATTGGATATGTGTCAACCTGCAAATTAAGCTCCATAAATAACTTCTTAATCCACATTAGCTCACATGTGACTTGAGCCAAAGCTCTATACTCAGCCTCGGTGGAAGATAATGCCACCGTTGGTTGCTTCTTTGAAATCCATGAGATAATCTTGCTACCTAGCATGACTAGGTAACCACTTGTACTTCTTCTATCTTCCTTCGAACCGGCCCAATCGGCATCCGAATAAGCTTTGACATGCATATCATCATCAAATGAATAGAACAATCCTTCATTTATAGTGGCCTTGAGATATCGTAACATTCTTCTTGCAGCTTGTAAGTGTGTAGTCCTTGGACTATGCATAAATTGTGATAACACTCCAACTCCATATGCTATGTCGGGCCTAGTTATTGTGGCATAATTGAAAGAGCCTACAATAGATCGATACAAAGTTACATCCTCTTATGGTTCTCCATCAATGGAGCTTAGCTTTACATTAACTTCCATGGGATTTGAAATAGGCTTGCAATGTAGCATCCCAAACCTCTCAAGTAGGTCTAGAATATACTTCCTTTGTATGAGCATAATACCTTCTTCTTTATATACAACTTCAATGCCAAGAAAATACCTAAGATCTCCAAGATCAGAAATCCTAAACTCCTTTCCAAGTTTTGCCTTGATCTCCTCAATGCCCTTTGTATCATTACCTTTAATGATAAGATCATCTACATACACACACATGTAGACTACAAGTTCTCCTCTTTGTTTGATGAAGAGAGATGGATCCACCTTGCATTGATTGTAACCACATTTGATCAAATAGTCCACCAATCTTTGGTTCCAAGCCCTTGGAGCTTGCTTTAGGCCATAAAGTTCCTTCTTCAACCTACAAACATGATGTGGAAACTTTATGAACAAAACCTAGTGGTTGCTCCATGTATACCTCTTCTTCCAAGTCTCCATTGAGAAAGGCATTCTTGATATCCAATTGGAAAAGCTTCCATCCTTTGCTAGCAGCCATTGCAATGAGTGTCCTAATGGTGCTCATCTTTGCCACGGGGCTGAATGTCTCTTCAAAGTCCACTCCATCGGTTTGTGCAAAACCCTTGGCCACCAATCTTGCTTTGAACCTAGAAATAGATCCATCTGAATTCCTCTTTACTTTATACACCCACTTATTACCTATTACCTTCATGTTCTCCTTCTTGGGCACTAGAGTCCATGTTTGATTTTCCTCAAGTGCGTCGATCTCTTCTTGCATTGCCTCTTTCCATTTGGTGTACCTGCTTGCATCTTCATAGCAATCGGGCTCATGATCTTCTACTACTTTGTTCATATATGCATAATGCGTTGCCATGTATGAATCATAAGTAAACCTTTGAGTTGGATACTTAACTCTAGAAGACTTCCTTTCTTCACCTTTTGGAGGAATAAACCTCCTTTGCCTTGGGAACTTGATCTCTTTCTTTGATGTGGCTTCTTGCTCCATCATGTGTCCTTCATCATCTTCAACTTCATTACCTTCTTCATCCAACTCCACCAATGTTGCTTTGCCTTTGTTGATTGATTGTGCTTCATAGCTTGATGAAGATCTCCCCCTCCATGGTGAGTTCATGCTTGAACTATCTTCATTGATGGAACACCTTGGGCCGCTTAGCTCTAGGTCGATTTGTTCATCATGTCCATGCTTTTCTTCTTCATAGTCCTACATACAATCATACTTCTTATACCAAGGGAGTAGCTCATCAAATGCTACATCCCTTGATATCCTCAAGTCCTTTGTGTTTGGGTTGAAGCACCTATAACCTTTATGATCATTTGAATATCCTAGAAACACACACTTTTTTGCCTTTGGTTGTAGCTTGTGCCTCAATTCACTTGGCACATGTACATAACAAGTACATCCAAATATCTTCAAGTGGGAAAGATCAGGTTTCTTACCATAATAGGCTTGATATGGTGTCAAGCCATGGATCCCTGAGGTAGGAGCCCTATTCATTAGATACACGGCGGTATTTGCTGCATCACTCCAAAACATGTTAGGTACATTCATCTCATTAAGCATTGCTCTAGCGATCTTGGCAATGTATCTATTCTTTCTCTCTGCTACTCCATTTTGTTGGGGTGTGTACCTGCATGTTACTTGCCTCTTGATGCCTTGATCCATTAAAAAAATCAGAAAACTCATTGGAGAAATATTCTCCCCCTCCATCGGACCTTAGCTTCTTGATATATGTACCTGTTTCCTTCTCTACCATTGCCTTGAATGCTTTGAAACATGTAAACACATCTGATTTGTTTTTGATGAAATAAACCCAAACCATCCTTGTGCAATCATCTATAAAAGTGACAAAGTACTTGTTACCTCCAATGGATTGCTCTTTGGTTGGCCCCCACACATCTGTATGTATCAACTCCAATGGATGTTGGCTTATGTAGCCACTCTTCTTGAATGGAAGTCTCGCTTGCTTCCCTAGTTGACAAGATTCACATAAATGCTTCATACCTTGTCCTTGGAAGTTGGGAAGACCTTCAACCAGCCTCTTGAATTGCATTTCCTTCATTCTTTGTATGTTGATGTGACCTATCCTCTTGTGCCACAAGTCCAACTCTAAAATCCTCTTGTTTCCATATGTGAAGTAGACATGTTGAGTGGAATGAGAATTTACCTCCAAAGTGAAGAGTCTCCCTTGCTTCTTTCCTCTTGCTATGACCTTGTAACCTTGCTTAGGGTTCTCCATAAAGCATCCACCTTTGTTGAACCTTACTTGATAGCCTCTTTCAACCATTTGCCCAACGGACACCAAGTTCTTTGTGATGGTAGGTACATGCAAGACATCCTTGAGACATCTCCCTTCCTCCTTGTCATCCAAAGCTACATCTCCAACATGAGAGATCTCATGGGCTGTATCATCACCTGTTTCTACATGTCCTTTACCTTTGGAAACATGTAGATTAGTAAACCAAGAAGAATTGCAACTTATATGGTTGCTACATCCACTATCAATATACCAAGTGTTATCTACTTTGCTTGAATTCCCATTCATGTGCATCATCAAGAGATTGTCATTTTCTGAACTTGTAGAAGCATAATTACCTTTGATTACCTGCATAGAAAACTCATGCATCCTTGCTTTTAGTTGAACTTCCACCTATGTTCATTTCTTCGGTGACCATGAGAGCAACCAATTACTCAAAATCGGGAAGATTATCCCTTACATATACTGAAGTGGTAAAGGGTTTCCACTTCTCATCATCTCTCAAACCATTGAGAGTATAAGCCACAAGATCGTCATCGTCTACGTGGCTTCCAATGGATCCCAATGCATCTGATAACTCCTTGACCTTAAATATGTAGTCATTTATGCTACTCCCTGAGCTCTTCCTAAGGTTGTTGAGCTCATTCTTGAGTTGGATCTTCCTTGCTTTGGTGCTTGTTGAATAAAGCCTTTCAAGTGTCTCCCATACCTTCATGCTTGAATCCAAGTCTTGGATATGGCCGATCATGCTATTGCTAATGTGTTGGGAAAGGATAAAGATAACCCTCTTGTCTCTTTCATTCCATTCCCTAAAGGCCCTTTTCTGGTCATTGGTTGGATTCTCATCCAACCTAGGTCTTGGTTCACTTCCACTAATCAACCCCCAAAGGCCCTTGCCCATAAGATAGTTGGAGACCCTAAATCTCCATGGTTGATAGTTCCCTTTGTCTAGCTTTTCAATTTGAGTGTTGAAGTCTCCCATATCTAGTCTTTGATACTTGACCTATCCCTTGGCTAATGCTCCAATGTGTGTAAAATGAAAATGAGGCTCTGAGGTTACCTCAATCCAAAGCTTTCCTTAGATGGACACCTTGTGCTCTTGAAACTTTGAGTAGAATAGCTCCCCCTTGATGTGAGCTACCTCCAAGAAGCTTTTGTTGATGCAAATCTTCAACCACCAACTCCAAGAGGTCTTCCTGCTTGTATGTGATGCCTCCAAGATGCCCAAATGCTCCGATACCACTGATGGGGGAAGTATCTCAACCCCTAAGCAACGACGAAGCGTGAATGACCTCCACAGGTATCCTTCTTTGACCTCTGCACACCAAAAGAGCTCTTACTCATAGCTTATGCAGAGAACTCTAGTGAGCTTTTGTAGACCTGTAGTAGACACTAAGAGCTTTCCAACAAGATAAATTTTACTTCAAATGGATGCTTACACAAAGAGAAACAATGTCTACAACATGAGCTAGTTGAATGCTCACAACTGCTAGTCAAGCAGAGACCTCACTTCACTCCAGCAAGCGTTTCTCAGAGATTATACAGAGAATGAATCTCAAACTTGGGTCAACTTTAGCGCACTCTAATAGCTACCCAATGACACCAAAATCATAGTAAATGGATAAATAGAGAAGGAGAAACAGCCCTTACAACAGAGAGCAAAATATTTCAAACAGAGCCTACACACAGAGAGAGATATCAATCACACAACTTCACTAAAATGAATGTTGCTCCTAGATTACTCAGAGAATGCTCTAGAGAATTTTTGAGCATAAAATAGACTCTAATAGCTATCCAATGAGACAAGAATTACATCAAATGCATACAATATGAGGGAGAACCAATGCTAACAACTCAGGGGTAGAGAGTTGCAACACTGCCTGCACACACACATAGATATGCCTACTAAAAGAAAACAAACAAGCAAGCAAGGGGCTAGCTTAAGCAAGGGGCTTGCTTATCACAACTCCAGCACTTAGTGCTCACTTTACATGAGCTAAAACTCCAAGAAGATGGCCCAAACGAAGTCGGGATACATGCACTTTTTATAGTGAGAAGTGTGCCCCTAAAATCTAGGAACTACCTTTCCAAATCAGCCTCCTAACTTGGAGGACTTAGTTGAGATGACTTGGGGAGTGGTTGAGTGACTTTTCTTGATGGAATCTCGTGGCTTTTGGCTCCCTTTGATTGCTCCACATGTCCATAAAAGATTCCCCACGAATTTGTAGCTTGAAGCTTGACTTTTAACAAGATTGCCCCTACAATAAGCAAGCAGTTAGGTAGACGTACCCACAACCATACCCTCAACAAGGAAGATACCAGAACCAGTACCCACCGCAGCAGTATGCTAGGCCTCAACAAACCTGCCAACCACAATACCAAAACCAACAAAGGACTCAGCTTGTGTTAGCACAACAACCCCCTGCCCCAACTAATGTAATTCCGGTAAATTATGCAGCGGCAAAAGAGAATTTGAATAGAGCTATAGTGCCAGTAACAGAATTGCTTTCAGAAAGTGATCCCAGTGACCATAGCTTTGATTCTACACATATTCATAGTCCCCAGGCTTACTACATGCAATCTCCAATTTCCTCTTGAAGTCTCTTCGTCTATTTGATATAGCGGTTGTCATATACCATTGTGCTTGCCTTGTTGGTTGAGTTGTGGTGACAGCATTAGTCTTTGCACAAGAGGAGGAGTTCGCTTGTCTTTGAGCTTGTTCTTCCATGATTGAGTGCTTTTGGAACATAGAGCCCTTGACACATACAACATCGTTTTTGCTAAGATTAGTCCTAGAAGAACAATGAGAAGGTGTGACATCAGGATTTGTGAGCATGCAATTTTCTAATTCTAATGTAATGCATTGTTCGTGTACCCAAACTTGAAGAATTTGACTTCTTAAGTTCAAGTTGACTGCATGGTCATAAATCAATCTTGACCCAAGACAAGTGGATCTGTAAGGTCCTCATCATGACACACTAGCATTTTGAATTTCATTGGGACATCTTGAAGGTAAATGGGAAGTTCCACCTCGCCCAAACAAGGGGTTTTCACACCTCCCAATCCTATGAGATAGGCTTCTATGGGCTTGATGTCCAATTGCGGGTCTTGGAAATATGAAAGTCTAACTACACTAGTTGCTGCACCTGAGTCAACCAATGCTCTCACAGTCCTTACACTCTTTCCTTGTCCTACCTCTATAGTCACAAAGGGACGTCGATCAATTATTCGAGAAGTAGTCATGCCCGATTTTTGGCACATGTCCATGTGATATTTTGGAGCTTTTGTGTTGATATCTAGGCCTAATCGCCGTAACTTATTTCTTCTGATGCGCTCTCTAGCCTCTGCTTGTGCTTCTTCTCTAACCCTTAACTCCTCTTCTTTTCGCTTCTTAGCAGTGTTGAGTCTCATTAGCATTTCCTCTGTAAGAGGTTCTTGATATAACTTGACTCGACAACCACTTATATAGTTCACCAAGATATCACCTTCTAAAGTGGCCAATTGAACCGCACCGCTAGTGGAAATTTGATTAATGATCATGGATCCATATCCTTGTTTTTCCAACTTACGGGCATGTTGCTTTAGCGTGTAAACTAGCACTAGATCTCCTTCTTTCAATCCTTTATCCTTTATATGGGCGTCAAAGTATGCTTTTGTCGTTTCTTTGCAGCATAAATGCCTGATGCTGCTCGTAGCCTCGTCTCACCTAAGCGTTCTAGGTCAAAGATCCTAGAAGAAAACTCATGTCCATTCCACTCATGCTCTTGTGCTACTCGTAAAGCTGGGATTAGGAAATCTAATGGTAGCACAGCATTCTGTCCGAAGACAATCTGAAATGGGGTGGCATTGAGTACCGTTTTGTAGGCAACTCAATAGGCCCAAACAGCATGATGAAGTTGTTTGTTCCAATCAGAGCGTTTATTATTAACGAGTTTTGTCAATACATTACATAGGATCTTATTCGTGCTCTCGGCTTGTCCGTTAGCTTGTGGGTGATAGGGGGCAGACTTCTTATGTATCACCATGAATTCTTGAAGGATATGTTCAATGACTTCGTTCAAGAAGTGTGTGCCTCTATCACTAACCAACTCTATTGGTAGTCCATATCTCGTGAATACATTCTCGAATAAGAACTTCGCGGTCGTTTGAGCATCATTCTTGGTTGTGGCTTTTACTTCCACCCACTTTGTAAGGTAATCTGTGGCTACAATAATGTATTCTGCATGGGAGTTTCTAGCTGGGGGGTTAATAGGACCTACAAAGTCTATACCCCACTTCGAGAATGCGCGTCCTCCCATCATTGGCCTCAAAGGCATCTTATCTTTCCTGATCGGATATTGTGCTCGTTGACATGTGTCACATTTCTTCACATAGGTATGGGCATCCATATGAAGAGTAGGCCACCAAAGTCCTGAGAATAGGATGGTCTTAATTACTCGGTCAGGCCCTAAGTGTCCACATGCAACACCACTATGTGCATTTTCTAAGACTTTCAAGTAATCTGATTCATGAACGCACAATCTTAGGTACCCATCTTTTCCTCTCCGATATAGGTTGTCTCCTATTAGGGCATAGTCCTGAGCCTCTTGCTCCATGCTTTGTTTTCTTGCTAGACTAGCTCATTGGGTAATGTTCCCGATCTCATGAATTCTACCAATGGAGCACTCCAATTTGGAATTAATGACACGTGATAAAGGGTGGCATGCTCCACTGGGAGCCTCTTCTGGCACACTGGACAATTCTTAATCCACTCATTTATTTCCTTGTCCATGCTAGGCCAATACACTCCTAAATGTTTTAGATTCTGCAATGTTCTTTGTTTAGAGTAGTGATTTCCTAGCATTCCCTCATGAGCTTGTTGCAACCAACCGTTATGTTCATCGTCCTCAACACAACAAGATAGTACACCCTCTGTATCTTGTTTGTACATGCTTCTGGCCAATATTTTATATTTTTGTGATTTTACAATTTCTTCTTTGTTTGTTTTAATGTTTTTATTTGTCGGTCCAAAGGTTAGGACTGGTACCAACTTATTTGCCCATTTAGGAACAACTTCTAAATTGAACAAATAAGCGTCAGGTAGTTCATCAGACACTCCTTGCGGTGGCTCTCCTGAAGTGATGCGAGAAAGATGGTCCGCCCTAAGGTGGGTCCTACCTTTCCTAACAACCACTTCAAAATCGTATTCCATTAGTAAGAGAAACCATCTTACTAAGCGTCCTGTATTGCAAGGTTTATTGACCAACTATAATAAAGCTTGATGATCGGTGAAAAACTTGAACTTGGTGGCCAAGAGATAGTGTCTAAACTTCTTTACAGCATATACCATGCCTAAGCCTTCTCTTTTGGTTGTGGTATAGTTTCGTTCAGCAGCATTCAACTGCTTGCTTGCATATGTGATGGGTAACTCTAGATTTCCTTCACCTGTGGGTTGTGCTAGCACACATCCTATTGCATGATTGGAAGCATCTACATGGACATGGAAGGGTTTATTCCAATCAGGAGTGGTCAGTATTGGTGCTGAGCACGAACGTCTTTTTAAATCACTAAAGGATTTTTCACATTCATCGTTCCACTCAAAGTTTGTTGGCAAGGCATAAAGAGGTTTGGCTATGATTGCATACATGTGGATGAACCTGCGATAATATCCACAATGGCCCATAAATGCTTGAACCTCTTTAACATTCCTTGGCCTCGACAATTCTGCAATGACTTTTACTTTATCCATGTCTGTGGATATCCCATTCTTAGAAACAATGTGACCTAAGATTTTACCTTGTCGTACCATGAACACACACTTTTCTAGGTTCAGACACACTCGATATTCTCTACACTTGTTGAAGATTTGTCTGAGCTCAGGGATGTGGTATCTTCTTTCTTGGGAATGAGCACATAAATCATCCACATATACTTCTAAGCTCTTTCGCAAGAACTCTTTGAAGACATGACACATGAGCCTTTGGAATGTTGCAGGTGCATTGGTGAGACCAAATGGCATCACACAAAATGCAAAGATTCCCCACTCTGTGGCAAAAGCCGTTTTGTGTTGGTCTTCAGGGGCAATGGCTACTTGGTTGTAACCTGAAAATCCATCAAGGAAGCTATAAACTTCCTTGCGTGCAACACGCTCCAATAAATGTTCAGTGATTGGAAGTGGATAACTATCTCTGATCATAGCGGCATTAACTTTTTTAAGGTTAATACACACTCGCAACTTTCCGTTCTTTTTGGGGACCACTACAATGGGGGACACCCATTCAGTATGCTCAATCTCATAGATAAATCCAGCTTCAATCAACCTGTCAATTTCTTCTTTGATTTTAGCTGCATAAGTGTCATTATATGTGTAGGGCTTTTGTTTGGTGGGCTTGGCATCCGCGGTCATGGGGATTGTATGAGAGCAAATTTTTGGATCTACTCCCTTCAAATCTCTATAGTGCCATGCAAACACGTCCCTATATTCCCTTAATAGAGCTACAAGCTCTGCTTCTTCTTTTGCACTTAGGTCGTCTCCTATGTATGTACATTGTTCTTCATTCTCTTCAATGGTTACTACAATTTTTTTTTGTCTTTTCTTTATTATCATACGATTGTCCTATAATGGCCTCTCTCTTAGGCATCCGTACCAAAATTTTTCGGTCTTCAACTTCATATTTCTTGAAATTTTCTAGTACCTCAAACAATGATTCCTCCTCTTCTTGTTTCACGGAATTTCTCTTCTTTTTCTTTTGACCTCCTTCACTCCCATCCTTTGCATTTACAGTTTTAATGCTTGTGAAGGGTTCTTCTTCTTTTTGAGTCAATACTCCTACATCTTCTAGATAGTGCTCCTCTTAGATGAAGCAGCTATCCATCACAATGGACTCTAGATCATCGTCATTCTCTTCTTCTTCTATGATGTCACTAGGGTCACATTCTTTCAACAAGGGCTGACACATGAACACTGAAATATCATAACCCTCCTCATTACAATGAGGTGTCCATTGTTCTTCATTGACTGCAATGTCCATGGTAGCTAGGATTTCTGCCCAACCATGAGGCTCAAATTCCTCATCTGGAAATATCATCGGTGTATGGGCTAGGTCTTTGATTGGTCTATCTCCTGGGGGAGTTCCTTCTTCTCTTGCTTTTAGGCGCTTTTCCTCTTCCTTTGCAACCTTGCACATCCACAAGTGAGTATCTTCATGCAACCATGATGGATCAGGTGAGCTTCTAGAATGCACAGAGATTGAATCTTCTTTTGCTTTGTGGATAGGATTCCACTGTAGGGGTGGTACATCTCTGAAGGTGTAATCCTTCAAATTGACCTTGGTGGTGACCCCTAAGTGTTGTAAGTACAAGGAGTTGGTTCCCCAATCCTGTACTATTTGCAATTGTCGTAGGAAGGGTCTTCCTAGGATCATCTCATAGACATTATTTTTCTCAAAGTCACTTATAGCAAATGTATGTTCAAACTCTACACCACAAGTGGTTAGAGTTATCCCTTCAAGCAATCCTAGAGGTCTTTCAAAATGACCGTCTGCCATTTGAAGCTTCATTCTAGTTGGTCTTAATGTGGGTTTGCCCCATCGCTTCCACAAGGAGGTGGTCGCAATAGCAACAGCAGCACCTGAATCTACGATTGCTTTGGTTGTGTAACCTTGATAGGTGATCGGAAGATAAGTATTACCTTCTTCACCTTCGCTCATGTCTCCTATCTTGTCTAGAGGTATCTCTGGAATTTTTTGCTTAGAGCTTGCTTTTGGCATATTGGAATCAAGTTCTGGAACCTCATCCTTCACATGATTCCATAGCTTAGGTTTTGCTTTGAGCAGCTCTTCCACAGTGAGATGACACTGAACCTTAGTGTTCTTCAAGACGTCAGTGTTTCTTGGAACAACTGAGTCTTCATTCCTTACCAATATTGTGGGAGCTCTGATCTGAAGAGATTCAGATTCCCATGGGCCTGTGAATTGTGGCAACTCTTGTAAAGAATTAGATTCAAAATCTAATCTCTCATCCTCTTGTTGCTCTTTTTGGTCTCCATAGATAGAAGGAATGTCTTGGGGAAATTGATAGTGAAGATCATCAATTTCAGGAATAGGAGGGGGGTAAGCCTTCTCCTTGGCCCATTTCTCTTCTTATATTTCCAGCAAGAACTCTTGAGAGTATTGTTGAATTGAAAGAGGTGCTCCCTCATCTATGGAATCAGGAACATAAGCTTTCCTTGGCTGTGAGCTTCCTCTTTCAACAACGGGTTGAGCCTGTAGAGGTAAAGAAACCTGCGGCTTGTTTACTAACTGCTCTAATCTTTCTAGTAAACCCTGGAAATGCAAATCCGATTTGACAGAGTTTGTCTGATTGAACGATTGACTGGCTTCAAGCATAGCTTGAGCTAGCTCTACCATCTTCATGCACATTTTTGTCCGTTCAATCTCTAAATCTGCTCTCGGGTAACCCTTTTCTAGGTTTGCAGCAATTGGCCCTTCTCCTGATTCACTCGACTCTGATTGCTCAACTAGTTTTTCTTGTTGTACAGCTTGTGCCCTAGTAACTACTTGTATAGGAGCCACATTATTGCTGCTTGAGCTTGAATCTACTGAAGTATTTCGATGGCGATGCACCACAGTGTGCTCTCCTTCTCGAGAGCTCCACGACGATATGATCGGAGTAGAAAACCGAGCTCCTGAGGTCGCACACAACACTCCGCAAGAGAGGCTGTAGATACGCAGAAAACACAGTACACAGGAAGCACGAAGACAGACTACTTAGGTCTTACAAATGCAGTCGAACTTACAGACTATGACTGACCAGGCCACTATATGTTTAATTAAAGAACATATACAAAGAAGTGTTCGGTGGCCATTTGGCCTTTCACATGGACACTAACGGTAACAATCTCCCACTAAAGGCCAATATGGCTAGAGTAACTATGGGAGAAAAATAAAGAATGATAAAGAATACCTGAGTGTAAGTATACAAACTATACCTCCCACCTGATGAGCATGTTACACAGTATACAAGTGATTGCGTAAGATGAAGAATCAAGTAACCCCCATCAAGTGATAACAGTGTCGAAAGCTATCATGTGGTAGAGCTTTAGTCAAAGCATCTGCAGCATTATCGAGAGTGTGAACCTTCTCAAGAATAATGCGTTCAATGGCTAAGCAATCTCTAATGAAGTGATACCTCACCTCAATGTGCTTGGTCTTTGCATGATAGACCGGATTCTTAGCCAAAGCAATGGCACTCTGACTATCACTGAGCAAGTGAGGTACATGCTTAGGTAAACCCATATCACAAGCAAGACGAGAAAGCCACAATGCTTCCTTACAGGCCTCACTTGCTGCAACATACTCTGCTTCTGTGGTGGAAACAGTTGTACATTCTTGAAGATGAGATCTCCAAGAGATAGCACCTCCAGCAAAATGAAAAATGTACCCTGATGTAGACTTACGATTGTCTACACAACCAGCATAGTCAGAATCTATGTAACCAATAATGGATGCTTTCCCTCTACCTAAGCATAGACACTTGTCCTTAGTGCCACTCAGATATCTCAAAATCATCTTGACCACTTCCCAATGTTTCTTGCCAAGATTAGAAATATATCTGCTCACAACTCCCACTGCAAATGCAATGTCTGGTCTCGTAGCTACCATAGCGTACATGAGACTACCAACAACAGACTGATAAGGAATTTTGTTCATGAATTCCTTTTCCTCATCTGATTTGGGGCAGTCATCCTTGCTCAATTTCACATATGTGGGTAAAGGTGTACTCAATGCCTTACCACCCTGCATATTGAACCGGTGAAGTACTTTGGATATGTACTCACTTTGAGACAAGTATATGCATCTTTTACTCCTATCACGAGTAATGCGCATGCCAAGAATATGTTTGGCATCCCCCAAATCCTTCATATCAAATGTCTAACTCAACTTCTTTTTGAGAATTGACAAATCATAAGAGGACTTCCCAGCAATCAACATATCATCGACGTAAAGTATCAAGCATATCAAGCTGCCATCAGAGCATCTCTTTGTGTAGACACAATGATCCTCATTGCTCCGAGAATAGCCTTGGGACTTCATAAAAGCATCAAACTTTTGGTACCATTGTCTAGGAGAATGTTTAAGTCCATACAAGCTCTTCTTGAGCTTACAAACTAGACTTTCCTTGCCAGGAACTACATAACGCTCTGGTTGTTTCATATAGATCTCATTTGTAAGATCTCCATGCAAGAAAGTTGTTTTCACATCCATTTGGACTAGCTCTAAGTCCTCCATTGCAACGAATCCAAGCAACATGCACAAAGTAGTCATCTTGACCACTGGAGAGAAGATTTTCTCAAAATCAACACCATGTTGTTGCTTAAAACCCTTTGCAACAAGTCGTGCTTTATATTTTGGAGAAGCACTATCTGATGTGAATTTCAGCTTATATACCCATTTACATGGTAAAGCTTTCCTGCCCTTTGGAAAAGGTACTAAGTCCCAAGTACCATTCTTGTGAATAGAATCCAACTCACTCTTCATGGCATGCTCCCACTTGACGTGATCTTCTGTCTGCATAGCCTCTTTGTAGCAAGAAGGCACATCGGCATCTGTTAGCATAACAAAATCTAAACCTGGAACATATCTATCAGGTGGATATGAGACACGTGCAGAACGTCTCAATGGTTGCTGAACAAGAACATGTGCAGACTGATCTGAATGGACATTCTCTTGAACATCCCTATGTGCAGCATTTTTATGCATGCTAACCGGAGGACTAGTATCCTCAAACACCACTCTTCTCACTTCAACCTCCTTAATGGGATATTTATGCATCTTAGACTCATTAAAAATGACATCACTACTTCTGATCACTGACGGTGTTTCAAGATCCCATAAGCGATATCCAAATTGTCCTTCTCGACCATATCCAAGAAAAATGCATTTCTTTGACTTATGGTCCAACTTTTGTCTAAGATTCTTGGGTATATGAACATATGCTTCACACCCAAAAACTCGAAGATGATCATAATATGGTGGTTTCCCTATCCATAACTCTTGTGCCACTTTCAGACCTTTGGCAGTACTAGGTGAAAGGTTAATCACATGAACTGCAGTCAATACTGCTTCTGCCCAAAAACCTTGTGAGAGGTTTGCATGATGCAACATAGAGACTACTCTATCTTGAATAGTTCTATTCATCCTCTCAGCTACACCATTCTGTACTGGGTTATAAGGAGCTGTAAACTCTCTACGAATCCCTCTAGACTGACAGAAAAGGCTGAATTCATGTGAGGTATACTCACCCCCATTATCTGAACGTAAAGCCTTAAGCTTAGTTCCTTTTTCAGTCTCAACTGAAGCAAGCCATTTTTTGAAAGTAGGGAATACATCATCCTTTGATTTGATAGGATATACCCAGACTTTTCTAGTAGCATCATCTATGAAAGTGACAAAGTAAAGAGAACCACCTAAGACCTAGTGGGCATAGGACCACACACATCTATATGAACGAGATCTAAATGCTGAATTGAAGAGTCAATGTGCGTTCTATGCACATTTCTAGTTTGCTTTCCATATTGACAATGCTCACAAAATGAAAAATCAGAGAAAGATAACACAGGTAAGTAGCTAGAACGAGAAAGATTTTCCATTCCACTACAAGATATATGGCCCAAACGACCATGCCAAATACAAGCCATAGGCTGTTCAGTAACAGCTAACAAGCGTTCGTTCTGTGATACAAATAAAGGATAAAGTGAGCCAACTTTGCTTCCTTTTGCAATAACCATATTTCCCTTTGATATACGAAAGGACTGAGCATAGAAGACCACCTTGTAACCAAGGTCATCAAGTTGACCAACTGACATCAAACTGCGTGATAACTGAGGTACATGGCGTACATTATGCATAGTAAATTTTGAACCGTCAATGAACTGCACAACCACATCTCCAATCCCCACAACATCACACTGGTAAGAGTCACCAAGTATCACGGTACCAAGAGACTTTGCTGCATAATTAGAGAACCATTCTCTATGTGGTGTCACATGGAAAGAAGCACCAAAATCTAGCAGCCAGGTGTGGGAAAGAGAATCAGCCATAAGTGCCTCAGATGGCACAGTACTATCAAGTGTCAACACATCAGCATCATCAGAAATAGCATTAATTTCTTCAATCTTCACAGTCGAAGTAGATGGTGCAGGTAACTGTTTAACATGCCCATCAACATTCTGTCCTTTACCTTTAGCATTGTTTAATGCATAACAGTCTTTCTTCATGTGTACTTTCTTATGACAATAATGGCATTCGATATCCCTCTTCCTTGATTTACTTCTACTCTTATTCCGTTGACCATTCTTTTCCTTGTTCTTGCTCCTGCCACGTTGTTGATTCTTTCCTTGGTAAGAATCACGAACATTATATGCATCTCCACTCTGAGTGCCAACCATAGATTTTCTACGAATCTCCTCACTCAAGAGTGCTCCACATATGTCATCATAGACGAGTTTACCACCAGGTGCACTGTTGCTAATAGCTGTGCAAAACGTATCCCATGATGATGGTAGGGTGCATAACAGCAATACTGCTTTCATTTCATTATCCATATCCATTTTCTGAGCCTGTAACTGGGAGAATATAGCATCAAACTCATTTAGATGAACAGCAACACTATCTGTGTCCTTCATACGGTCATATAATTTTCTCATCAGATACACTTTATTTGATGCCGTCTCTTTTTCATATGTATTGCATAACTTCTTCCAAAGCTCCTCTGCACTTTCACAATCTAATACTGTAAAGTAAACATTATCTGCCAGGTGCAAGCGAATGGTAGACCTGGCCATTTCATCTAACTCATCCCAATCATCTTCATCCATGTCAGCAGGCTTCTTTGAAATCCCATTTACTGGCTTCCATTGCCTCCTTTGAATCAGCACATCTTTAATCTGATTCTTCCATAGAGCAAAGTTTGTGCCATCAAATTTTCGGATCTCAAAATGGTCTTTGCCCTGCAAGTTATAGCTCCTCCTCAGAACATTAGCACTAGACCCTGATCCACCGGATGTGCCTGAGACCTCTGATGCCATGATCGTAGAGAATTGAATAGAATGATAATGGAGCTAGAAGAGTCCAAACACCAACAAATAATTGTATCAAGGAGTAAATCGACCACTGTATAGTTGACTAAACCAGAAATCTGGAAAAATTTTGCCAGAGTATCCTCTGCAAAATTAGCATATGACCAGTGTCAAAGTATCATAAAACTGCAAGTACTGACATGTCTACCTGCATAGTGAATCACTGACTCCACTGCATATAATCAGTTACCCAATAGAAGCCAACTAGGCTTATCAAGCACCTATGAACAACTATCATGCATCTCCTATGGCGAGGCTGGGTAAGTCTTCCACCTGCATCACCGAAGAGACCCCGACATCTGGGTGTCTCCCAGTTAAGAAAACATCGCCACGACCCTCTTTATCAAATGTAAAAGGCTTTATGCAAAGAACGTAACCGCTATATCAATGACCACATGGACGTACATAAGCGGTATCCACAGAAGTGTACATGGTGTGTATGTGCTCAATATATGCAATAAAATGACACTAAAAGGCTGAATACACAGCCCAGAAACTAGCCAATAGCACATGCAAGTGTCTGTCAACTCTGATGTTTTAGGCTTTAAAAAACCTGCATAAATTTGCAATGGCTGCTCCCACCAAAACTGAAAACCTCTCGAGAAACCTGTAGTTTTACGAGTGTGGCTGAAAATACAACCCCAAAGGTTGATATTTATTTTCTGAGAAGTACAAAGAACACTCTTCTTGATGTTCTTGGACCTGTGTGAAGAGAACTATGTGCGAAAGTACTCCAAAATGGCTCCAAAAGACACCCCAAAATTGCTTCAGAAAAAAGGCTTTGAAAGCAAAAATGAAGCTTTGAGGCACCAAAACTTGTTCAAGGTAATGTCAACCTTAGTCTTTCCCCTTATTCAAACACCACAAGAGTGTAGCTTAGTGGCAAGAGATTGCCACGGTTAAGCGAGCTCTGGGGGGAACAGTACTGGGATAGGTGACCTCCCGGGAAGTACTGGGAACCTCTATATTCCTTGATTATTGAGGTCCTCCCTCGCGCGCAGCCAACGGCGCCAACGGTGACTTCGGTGACTCAGATGACAAGGTATGCCAAGGTCTATGCCTTGGTCGCCGCCTTAGTCGTAAGCCTTGGAGAAAGCCTGGGGGGGATCGCTTCGCTCGCACAAAAGGAAAAAGCTTTTGCCTCAAACTGCTCTGATACCAGTGAAGTATTTCGATGGCGATGCACCACAGTGCACTCTCCTTCTTGAGAGCTCCACGACGATATGATCGGAGTAGAAAACCGAGCTCCTGAGGCCGCACACAACACTCCGCAAGAGAGGCTGTAGATACGCAGAAAACACGGTACACAGGAAGCACGAATACAGACTACTTAGGTCTTACAAATGCGGTCGAACTTACAGACTGTGACTGACCAGGCCACTATATGTTTTATTAAAGAACATATACAAAGAAGTGTTCGGTGGCCATTTCGCCTTTCACATGGACACTAACGGTAACATCTACCACTAAGCCGACTATATTAATGGGTGTAACCTTGTGTTAGCTCAGAAAATGGTTGGTTTTTATGCACTAATGCGGTTCTATTTGGCCAGGAAAATATGTTTGATTTCAGGTACTTGAAGAGTTGAATCAATGATTGATGAGAAGTATTTGGGGATATTGGTAAAGGAAAGCAGGGCTATCGACTATGAATTATAATGAGAAGTCAAGCATGGGCTGTTTGAACAGGAAAGGACAAGAACTCGAACAAGAAGAAACGGTGAAAAATGTTTCGATTTGGAGGATTCCAGTGATGGTGGGATCTTCTATTTGCAGATTGTAGGGATGTGGAAAAAAGGTTTCATTTGAAACAGGCCATTGTGCTTTTAAAGTTGGAGGATATTTGATCATCAAGGGTCCTTTCAGCACACAATACCATGAAAAGCTTTTGTTGATTTAAGTCTACAGCTGTAGTATTTGAAAAAGCGATTATGCTCTATTGTGGAGAAGTTTCCATGTAAATGGATGCTTTGCTGTGCATGGGAGATTCGGTTACGAAGGGGGAACTGTGTTTTTCTTCCATGCTCTCTTAGTTTGCTTTGGACGGACAATACTGTGGGAGAGGCTGAGATTGAAGAGAAAGGATGTAGTGCCTTGCTTCGATAAACAGAGATTTCTGGAAAGATTAAAAGCTGTTGACGTTGTATCCCTGCTATGGGTGTTGACAACTTAGATTAAGCACGATCTATGGATGGAAAGGGTTAAGAGCAGATTCCGTGAACACAGCTATTTCTTGAGGATTTAAGAAACAAATGATGAAGCACAGCCATTCCCATCTTTTAACATCTGGACATAAGAGAGGTGAGGCAGTCGACCATCTTTCCTTATAAAGGAGTGATTTTGAGTCCTTAAAGGCAGAAATCCTTATCAATCTATGAGTTTACTTGATTATTTAAGCTTCCTATGCTCCTAAGGATTAATGTAATGCTACTCTTCATTTGGCACCAATTTTAGATAGTGGTAAGGTTTGATAAGCGTAATATATTGGAGGTTTGTCGATGATCTTTGTCCATACACACTCTTACAATTCGTGTCATTGGTTGCAATATTATCCATGACTATACCTTTGCTACCAAAGAAGCTATACAGATGGACCAACCGTAGCATCAGTGGTCACACTAAGAAACACTAAGCATTTAAAGCCCAATGATGCAAGACTTGTCTGGGACCTACTTTCGGTGGCCATAGCTGTTTAGTCATGATTGGCAGTTTTATTATTGACAGGATAGATGAAAGAGAGGGGCCAGGTCCGTTTTTTCGTTGTTCTGACGGGAAAAACAAAAAAGGGAGTAAGGACAACCCCTGAGGAATATAACGGAAGAGCGCCGTCTATGGCTGGGGGGGTCCCGGAGGAGGGAGCTGCTATCGACTCCAGAGAGAGAGAGGGAGAGAGAGACCGGCTACTGTGGTCTTTGCGCGCATCAAAAAGGAGGGGGAGAAGTGAGCAGAGGAGATATAAGCACCTGTCTTCGTATCATCTGCATGGACGCAGACATACTTGCAATGCAGAATCCATCTCGCAGCTGATGAATGGAGGATTTTAGTGATGAAGTTTGATTTTATGGGATTTAACAAAGCTCACAGAAAGGAACGAGGGAAGTGCTAGAAGAATGTAATTGCGGAGGAACGGTATTGGAGAGGCTATATTACTGAGGACATCCTGTTCTGTCTTCGACTATTACTGCGTGAGGTCGTGAAGGTGCTTCTTCATATACATACGCATAAATATTCTCCTCGGAGACAGGAAAAATAAGGTCGGTACTCCAAATGCTCTATCTGTGTGGGTATTTGATCTTCGTGAATATGAGGAGACTTAATTCCAATCCATAAGATGAGCGCAGATCTGCTCTTTTTCATTGTTACTATATGCACATGGCCATCTGATGACATGAATATTTCTAGCATAATGATAACTTTTCAAAAAATTGTTTCTGTTCTGACGACGATCGAACTGGTAGACTTTTAATCTATCTTTAGTTAAGTATTGTGTATTAATGCATAAATATATTTAGAACTACCATTTTGAGTCTGTCAAATATGCACATAAAGGTAAAGCTTTCCTTTTGTTTCAAAAAAAAATAAAAAAATAAAAAATAAACCAAGTGAATTTTAGTGCAGTTTAGGAAGGATGTAGTTTTTTTGGTTGTAACTTGATGGTTCGGAATCTGTAGTCTCTGCTGCAAGACAAGATATAAAAAATTCACTGTGATAAAATCCGAAATCCATGAAGTCATCTGTCTGCAGATTTTATACTTACATATTTGAGTCAACTTTGTAATTCAATGTTAAGCTAGATGGAAATATCTAGCGCAATGGGATCATCTTATCTGAATCTATTTTGACCGCTACATGTTGTGAAATATAAAAATCATAAGCTGTTTGATAAACTTTGCATCAGAGTTTATACTGTAATAGTTGTTGACGAGAAGTAGTCGATGTATTCGAATGCTCGTTTGGACATGTGAATGCAAAACACTCAATCAATATAATTTAGGAATGTTCACACACAGGGCTAAGAAGCTTGGAGGTCAAACGGATAATAACTTGGCATGATTATGGTCGTAACAACTGCATTATGAGCCGCTGAAAACTTAAATTCGTATAAATTTGCATATGTGAAACTCAGGTTGTGTACTATGACCTGGGAAAGCAATACCAAAAAATTGTTCTGAGGCTCTACAAACCAATAGTGCATTTCATCTATATGATAAAGTAGCTTATCATTGCTTCCATGCTCATGGCGTGCAAATAAACACTCTCTTCAAAAGACAGAAAAGGATGATTTGAACAGAGTTTGAAAAGAAACTGTACGAAACAGATATGTGAATTTTTGCTGATTTGTATGATTTGTTCACACTTTGATAGAGAAATAATTTCATTGAAGTACTGTGCGATGGCTATTTCTTTGTCTGCGTTATGTTTCATGGTACCCTTAATATCTCTCATTGATTAAATGCACATGTAGTCATACTTTGCAGACGTGGCTGGATACCTCTTCATTAACTCTATGCAAACATCTTAAATTCAATTGAGTTTCTAAACAGTGGATGGTCATTGACATTTGTAAACACACAATCTCTGAGTGAAGAATTGTGTTGTCCGAAATAGCGTGAACTGTTGTTCCTTTTTTGATATATGACGAAACACATTATTCATACAAAAACAAACATAATGTTTTATTTATGAGTTGAAAATAATGAAGCACACGTATACAATATGCGCATAATGTGTTTTAACGTTTGCAATAGAATGCAAAGATTTATGTTGGATCATGAACATACTCGAATTCATAGCTAGTAATAAAGAAAATCAGATGCTTTGCATTACCACGTGTTGCCTTCATCGTTTGTAGTAGCTTGTACTCTCATTTAAAAGATAAAAGATCTTGCTTCATGCGAAAAGCATAGTTTCTTTGTGTATTCTACACATCTGAGCTTGCTCCAAGTACCCCGGGTGCACCCCTAAGCACGCAAGAACCAGACCACAAGAGTGAACCCGACGTGAAAGGAGGGGGTTGAGTGAAGAAAGGGAGGTTACAGGAATTGACCACTGGAGGTGGATATCCAATCGCGCGCGTTTTCTCGCCTCCTCCATCAAAACTTTGGAGTGAAGTTGTGGACTTAGGGGAAACCAAAATTGACCTAGTTTCAGGAGAGTTGGGTAAAACATCATTGTGTAAAGGCACTTTCCCGTGGACTCAGAGGCTAAACATTTTGGTGCGTTTGCCGGGAAGCATATGAACTAGTACATATACAAAGGAAGGATTCCTCGAGGGATAATTATGGGCTCCAGGTAATCCAATTGGACCGATTCCGAGGGGTTTGAACAAAATAAAGTCTCGTATAATCACTTTCTCCTGGGGCGTTAGAACTAAACACCTTGGATGCACTAGAGGGGTTCCTAGGAAAATCTCTCGGGAGATGTTCTTTTCCGCACTCAAGACAAAAGCCTTGTATTGTGATGTTTTGTCCTTGTCCCGGAGTCGGTGAGTGGGGACATTCACGAATGTAAATGGTCACCTTGACATCTAAAACATGGTCCTTTAGGGGCTTGTGGTCTTACTTGTCTTGATTGGGGCCTAGGGTTGGGGTACATGACATTGGAGTATTCTGGCTCCCAATTTTGTTCCATAGGTGGTGCCTCATATTGGTGTGAATAATTCTCACTATGCTCAGGTGACTCTATGTAATAACCATGTGGACTGTCTTCATGGGAGTAGTCTGAACCATGAGCATGAGAGTCATTTTCTGGGACTAAAGGGGTCACTGGCACCAATGCTCTATTAAGGTTCTCCTCTGCCACTGCATACTTAACTGGAATCACATTGGCAGGAGCTGGTGGTTGGTTTCCTAGAATAGGTTGTGGCCTATATGGTGCCTGATATTGTTGTTGTGGCTTGTAATATGGCTGTTGGTATTGGTTCTGATACCTACCTTGTTGGTAAGGTTGATGATAACTTGGTCTGACAGTCTGCCTATTGTATGGACAATCTTGAGCTGTATGATTTGTGTATTTTCTCTCAATGGTGCAATACAGAGCATTGGGGTTCCCTTAGGGTTGAGTCGTCATCAGGCAAACATTAGCCATGTGGTCTCCTCCGCATGTATAGCATCGCTTCAATGGGGTGACCCTTGGCATTGGTCTATTTTGAACTCCTAGCCGTTTGGCCACCTGCTCAGCTATTTCATCTATCTCAGTGAAGGTTCTAGAGGTATGACTAGTAGAACTGTCAGAGTCCTTATAGAGTTTGGATAGTCCTAACTCCTCACCCAAGTTGTCCTCTATGTCAATGCATATCCGCACACACTCTTCTATGGATCTAGGCTCTTTCAAGTACACATATGACCTTAACTTTGTGCTCAGTAAGCCATCTAAAAACAAGGCCACTTGTTTGGCTGATGTGGGTAATTCTGGCACAGGGCATCTTTCCAAGTATTGTCTAAACCTTCTTCCTGCAAGTCGCACTGTTTCTTGGGGTGTCTGCTTAAAGCTGTGGGTCAAGGATGATGTGTTATGCCTCATACCACTCTTGGAAAATTCTACAATGAATTCTTCTAACAGTTGGCCTATGTCTCGATAGTTGCGGCTATTTAGGGGTTGAAACCAAGCTAAGGCAATACCTTTAAGAGTCAAACCAAATGCCTCGAACTGAGTGAACAAGTCCTCGACCTGTTCAGCTCTTAACACTTGCTTGAACTCGGCCACAATCATAAGGATCTCCTGACCCATCAAAATAGTTCTTCATTGTCTTAACCACTTGAGAGGGTCTAAGGGTTCTTGAGTGCTCTCGTGGTCTAGGCAATGGGAAATCATGATCATCTCTTTGATGCCTATGAACTCTTGTCTCTCCCTTCCAGGTCTTTCTGTTCCATATCCTGATCTGTCTCTACCCACAGTGTTTGCAAAGCTTACCTCAGGTCTCTCTCTAGTTCTTTCCCTCTGGGTTTCATGAGCCTTGGATGATCCAACTCCTTGGAGGCCCTGGGAAACATTAGATCTTGGTGGGAGGAAAATTGATTCACCCTGCCAAGTGTATGCATGCCTATCCTGCTCTGTTACCAAGAACATTTTCTCATATGTGTGATCTAGATAGACAACTTTCCCTGGTGTCTCTGGATCCTTGAACTCATAGATGGTGACTATAGGGCTTGGTTGATCTGGCCTAAATCTCCAAAAGGCTTCCTCCGTTTCTCTATTCAACAATAGCTCTATGCTTTTGTTGTCTTGGGAAACCCATTCTAGAGTGATCACTCTGGTCAAAATTGACTTACCTCTAGGGGTCTTGGGTTCTCGTTCTAGGTCTCCTTGCTCTAGGTCTCCTATCTCGTTCTCAGGAATGATGTTTCCAAACTCATCTGTCCTGTCTAGTAAGTTGGTAACCACATACATGGTTCTTTCCTTATCAATGTATGCACCCTCTTTGAACTTGACCACTGGGTGTTCAAGTCCAAAGGGTTGGTCAGGATTTTTGAGTTGAACCACTGATCGTCTTAACCCATCCTCATAGATGCGAGCACCTAATTGGTTGGTCCTGATATACTCCAATTGGGTCTTATAGGGACCTTCTGGTGTCTGTAAATAGGCAGTGCCTGAGCTATGTGTGGGTCTTTCCATGCTAAAAGACATTTTTGAGTCACTGGTTTCTGAACTTAGTGTGTAAGGATAACCACTAAGCTGTTGAGCCCAAGACTTGGCTATATGGTTGACACTAGCCTCAGATGATCTAATGCTTTGTCTATCCTTGCCTAAGTGTCTGCCAGATCTCAGGTTCATAAGCCTTGGCTTCTAGTCCCAAAGTTCTCTTATATTGCTCAAAATCCTTTGGAACTCCTTGGTTTTCTAGTTTCCCTGGGGGTTAGAGTAGGGAAAAAGGACCTCTCTGGGATTAGTACAGAACAGGCGATACACGATACTTAGTAGGTATCGCGATACTTGAGGTAGGCGATACTCGATACTTGCCTTGCCACGATACACGATATCTCAGCTGAACGATACATGATACTTGACACTGAAGTAATTCCATGATACTTGATATTTAGGCAACACGATACACGATACTCGACGAACTAGACAGATCACGATACTCGATATCCCACAAGTATCGAGGAAGGACCTCACGATATTCGATATTGCACAGGTATCGCCAAGAGGAATCCCACGATACACGATACTCGATATCATGCGAGAGTTAGACTCACGATACTTGACACTGCAGATCACGATACACAATATTGGGTGAGTATCGCGAAAAAAATCACGATACACGATACTTGGAATTCCCACAATATTCGATATTCCTCAAGTATCGTTTTCGGGTCTCTACGATACTCGATATGTGACCAGAATCGTGAGAAATTTTCAGACGATACTCGATATCTACCAGGTATCGCGAAAGAAAAATTCACGATATACGATATTCGTCAAGTATTGTGAGAACCTCAACGATACACGATATTGGTCAGGTATCGCGAGTGTTTCTCAGTGATACACGATATTCGACGACTTGCAAGTGTCGCGATACTCGACCACAGGAGTTCACGATACCCAAGTATCGCTATACCTCAACCGCGGGAGAACACGATACTTGGGTTTTTAGGAGTCCAAATTCAAAAATTTCTGCAACTATGAGTACCTTGTGTATTCCTTGTCACTCACGTGTGTCTGTAGATGCAAAACCTCCCTTCAAAACTGCGATATTGCACTCACGATACTTGATGCAGGTCGTGTCATGTCCGGGGCTGTTCACTCAATTTTTTGATGTTTTATGTGGATTTCAATGTGATTTCTCTAGCGTTTTAGTTCTGAATGCGTTTTGCGCTTCTTGCTCGCAGCCAAAGGTGAAAAACGAGATGAACGTACAGCCGAAAGTGAAGAGAATATGAGAAGATAAAGGTGGGGAAGATGGTGGTGATGATGAAGATGGAGATGAAGAAAAACTCAAAAACTGAACTGAAAATGGTGATTTTTTTACCTTCCAACATCACTACTCTATGTCTTACCGTCACACGCTCGTCCTCCAAGCTCTCTCCCCAGCAATGGCGCCAAATTTGGTGTCACTCTAACACAATGGTGAGTACCAACGTGAGGAGATACACCTCATAATTATCAATCCGGGGAGACGTGAGGATTAGTATGAAGACTATGAGCAAGTGATGGCACAAGTGCATGAGTGAAAGCACACAAGCATGCACACACATACACACACACGCGCACAAAGTAAGAGCAAAGAGTGGAACAATGGAAGATCTTCTATTGCAAAAGAGCTCTCTTACAAAGCTGAAATCTACAACAAGCTAACCTCAAAAATGAGCTCTCCAGTCTTTTTTATAGTTTTTTGAGTGGTTTTGGCCTTGTCCAGACCTAGTGTTCGGCCTAGTTAAAAAATAGGTTCTAGGGCTTATTTGAGGGCTCAAACGGAGTCTAAAAATTATAAAAATTGGTACGATGCTAGTTCTAATACTCCTCAAGCTTGAGGACTCCTCGGCTTGAACAAAATAGCGTTACAAAAATAGAAAATGGTATTTACAATGGTTTTTAGTGATAAAAATCACTATTTTTGTAGGGATTTCTTCTGAAAATTTGACAGGTGCTTCTTGGAGCTCCCTACTTGCTCCTTCTTCTTGTGTGTCCACTTCCCTGATGTGCTTCCATGCTTTGTCCTTGACCTTGAGCTTCAACATCCCCCCTTGGGATAAAACAATCCAAGTAGTCAGGTACCACTCAAGTAACGAAAGATGCGCTTAACCGTCTACCAATGCTTGACACATGGCCAATGCATAAACCTGCTCATCTGTGAGGCAGCAAACTGAATATCTGGCTGAGTAATGCATAAGTAAATCAAGCACGCAATAGCAATATCAAATGCATCTTTTGCATCATGAAGACTCAATCCTTAACCTATCTCCATAGGAGTAGCAATAGGTTTGCAATCATCAAGGCCAAAATGCTGCAATAATGTGTCAATATATTTTGTTTGACACAAAGTGATTCCGCCATCAACTTGCATAAATTAAATTCTCAAATAATGATGCAAATGCCCCAAATCTGACATCTCAAATGAAGCATGCAGATCAGCCTTAAAATCTGCAATATGCTTCTCATGAGGACCAATGAGCAGCATGTCATCAACATACACAACAATGATCAAAATCACCTTATTAGCATGCTTAACATATAAGATGCTTTCAGTTGGACTATTCTCAAAACCATGTGCAATCAGGTAGGCATGTATCTTTTCATACAAAGAACATGGTGCTTGTTTCAAGCCATATAATGCCTTTTTCAACATGCACACTTGGTTTTCATGCCCTTTCTGCACAAAGCCACAGGGCTGAAAAATATACATTTATTCATGCAAGCCACCATTCAAAAATGTAGTTTTAATGTCCAACTAATATACATTCCAACCATGATGAGCTGCAAATGCATAGATGCTACGAACAGTAGTCATTTGGCATGTAGGAGCAAAGGTCTCAGCAAAATCAATGCCTCTTTCCTAAGCATAACCCTTTGCAACAAGCCTAGCCTTATACCTATCAATTGTTCCATTAGGCTTATGCTTTAGCTTGTATACCAAGTTATTGAGAATGGCCTTCTTGCTAGGAGGCAAGTCACAGAAAGAGCAGGTACCATTTTTCATGATAGCATCATATTTTGATTGCATAGCAACCACCAATTTTTAAAATTTTGTGTTTCATCAAACAAAACAGGCTCATTCTCATCACAAAGACTAGAGTCAGCCATAACATAGCAATCTGATGCAAAAGAAGCACTATGAGAGCATGAATGAGTACGATATGGTAAAGGTGCATCTAATTTGCTATCACGCAAAGTCTACACCAGCAATTTTGGCATAGCTTTGCCCCCTCAATATCAGCCCTCTCATCAACAAGTGCATCATGTAAGTCTACATCAGAAATGGAATGATCTGCATCATCACATGAAACCTATAAACGCTGAGAAATTACCTCATTTGGACCAACACTAGACTGTCCACCTGTAAACAGAGGCACCAAAGTATCATACATATCTTTGGAGCTAAGAGATGTCTCCTTAGTACATGAAAGTAATGGTTGAATAGCATCTTCCATAAAAACAACATCCGGCAAACTAGAATGCATTTAATATGTGGATGATACAGATGATAGACTTTGCTTTTAGAACTATACCCAACAAAAATAAATTTCAATGCTTTATCATCCAATTGCCTGTGTTGTTGTTCAGGAACTAATGTGTATACCAAACAACCAAAAACATGCAAGTGAGCAACAGATGGCTTGCGACCATGCCAAGCCTCATATGGAGTGATAGACTGCAATGCTTTAGTGGGATAGCTGTTAAGTACATATATTGCACACATAACAGCCTCAAGCCAAAAACTATGTGGTAAAGGGTGACTCTTGACCATACATCTTGCCATCTCCATGAGTGATCTATTCTTCCTTTCAACAACTCCATTTGTTGAGGTGTATACAGCACTGTACACTGATGTTTTATCCCACGTTCAATCAAAAATGCATTAAAATCAGAAGACATATATTCCTCCTCTCGATCAGAATGGAGAGATTTTCTGCCAAAACCAAAAATTGTTTGAAGCATATAAACCAAAAATGTAAAATGGATGCCCATTTTACATGCTGATAGATTTTCTGCCAAAACCAAAAATTATTTGAAGCATATAAACACTTCAGACTTTTTTTTCAATAGATATACCCATGCATGCCTGGAAAAATCATCAATGAAAGTCACCAAGTAAAGATAGCTTCCAAAAGAGGGTGTCTTCATAGGACCACATATATCATTGTGAACAAGCTGTAATTTTTTAGTAGCTCAAACTGAACCATCTTTTGGGAACGAGGAACTCTGCATTTTGCCCAAAATACAGCCTTCACGAACATGTTTAACAGCTATCTCAAGTTTGGGCAAAGAGAATACCATTTCAGATTTCCTTCATTCATGTACTCACTCTCCAATTGTTTTCTGAGGTAAGCAACACAAGCCTCACTCCTTGCTTGGTATAAAGTGGTAAGTGTATCCCAATCATCCTTAGCTGTTTTGCTAGAGTTAATGTGAGGAATAATGGCAGCTTTGAAAGACAAGGCTATCATTGCATGTAATTGAGCATCTCTGCCATCCCAATGAATTTGCTCTATATTAGGTGCACCAAGAACCGCAAAACGAACAAGAACATGAAGAATATCACCATCTTCAATGCCATCTGCATCACCTTGAGCAACTATGTTTGCAGGTGTAATAGGACGTTTTTCGACACCATGCAAAATATTCCATAGTCCTTTTGCAAACAATACATGACACACCATATAAGCCCATAATGGGTGATTGGTACCGTCCAACTTATCCTCAATAGCCAACATACGAGATACATCACTGCTTTCAACCATGGCCGCTGCCTAAAATACCCTAATACAAAAAAATGAATGTATCTCAAAAAGTTGAGCAAGATTACCCTATCAGGTTCTGCTAAACTTGTAGCATACTTTGAGACGCTTATATTGGCGAAGTCAAACCTGTGTATATCTTTGGCACAAAAAGATAAAATTGGTTGCACAAGCACTGCGATAGTGCGTTCGGAGGCCAAAACAAGTTGAGATCGCGATTTCAATACCAATTGTGCGATTCTGAGACTGTGATCGGAGGGCTGTCGATGATGCCCTAGATGAAGCGGCGCTCTGATACCAATTGTTGGAGTTTGAGATCTGTGGAAGCACATGAACAGCACAAGGAAGAAGAAGAACCTTGGAGCACAATACACAATATTGAATGTATTACCACTAGAATGTACAAAGATAAGTGATCCGTTAGGGTTATAGGCTTATATACAAGTCGGGGGGAAAAACCTCCTAAAGAGGGAAAAAAGTGTCTCGACAATTCTAGTGTGTTCACACACATCACTAGCTAAATATATCAATATCGAATTCTCGAGTATCTGCCTAGATTCAAATTTTGTCTCCAATTTCAATATACATTCAGTTTTGTATCATCTACACAAATTATAGTTTGACATTAATATTAAGATAGTGCAGGTAAGTATCCTAGCTTATCATTACACTTGGAAAATCTTGTCTTTCCTCTCTATCTCTCACTTACCTCTTTTTTAGTATTAAGGTGTATATGCCAAGGTTCATTTGTTGGAAGATCATAAACCCATGATTATTGTTACTGATGCCCACCCAAATTCCAACATTTGGTATCAGAGCATAGCTAACATACATCCTTAACAAGATGAGTGACTATAGACTTGAGAATGAAGACAAGCTTAAAGGAATGTCTAACTATCCAATGTAGAGTTTTATGATGATGAATTTGTTAGTATCTAAAGACTTGTGGAATATTTTCAATGGCACTTATCTAAGGCTAAGACAAGTAGGCAAAGATGTTGCTTCATCTTTTAGAAGACTTGTTATACCAATTTCTACTCAATAGGAGGTTAGCCAAGAAGAAGAAACTCTTTCAACATCTGAAGTCCATGGTACTACCAGATTACTTCCTACAAAAGAGAAATCCAAATGGGATTCAAGGGATGGCCAAGAACTTTCATATATTGTTATGGGAGTCAAAATGTTGAGATATCAAACTCAACATGTGATGATCCAGGATGACACGTACCAGTTTTTCGTTTCTCTAACATGTATAGTGGTCACGCCGGTATATGTCAGGGATACTTCATTGAGCTTTATTATATTTATCTATCGAGAGTGATGGCACATTTGTTCCTTGCCAGCTCACTCATTCGCGGATAGTTGTATTCTTGTTTCTAGGTCATTCGTGTACATTCCTTTTTATGTAATAGAAGAAGAAGAAGAAGATTTTTTCTTCCTTGCCTCAATCTGTGTGTGTGTGCTTCTCCTTGAGAGTGAGAGTGTGTGTGTGAGCTCTCTTCCTTATCTCCTTCCTTGTGACATGGTATCAGAGCCAGTGTGGCTGTAGAGAGCTCGTGGAGAAGGTGATGATGAAGAGTACGTAGCAAGGCATAGAGAAAATGTGATTCACAAACGACCTGCGTTTGCTATGAAAATCAGCGTGAAGGTAGAAGACCTCAAAATATTTTCGAGAGTTAGCCCTTTAGGGTCACTTGTTTTTGTCAGATCGAAGTTTCGGAGCCATCTCGACCTCCGTTTTGAGCCCGCAAGGTGGGGCCCGTAAAAAAACTAGGTCAGTTTTGGAAATTCTAACTTGCGTTCTGTTCGGCAAGACTTATATATTCTAGATCCAAAATTTCACGTGATTCCGTGTACTGTTGACACACGAAAATTGTGTTTTTCTGAGATCGAACTATCACATCATAGTGCGACAGTGTTCAAGCAGAAGTGCTGCTTGTAGTGTTTTGCAGTGTTGTGAATTGCTACAGAAATGGCAAACACGGATGGAATGGGTCAGCTTATGAGTGATAAGTTGGACAAGAACAACTTCCATGCTTGGAGATTCAAAATGATGAATTTCATGATGGGAAAAGGCTACTAGAAGTATATCGAAGGAGAGAATGAAAATGCTCCACGGTTACAAGAGCGGAATCGGACTGCAGAACAAATAAGAGCATATGAGGAATGGAATCAAGGAGCACGAAAGGTAATGTATTGTCTATCTGTTAGCATACAGGATAGCATGATTGGGCACATACAGGATGGAAAGACTCCGAAAGAGGCTTGGAACACTTTGGTCACATTGTATGAGACCAATACAAAGGCACGGAAATTGCAACTCAAGAACGAGCTACATACATTGGAGAAAAAGAGCATGTCGATAAGTGACTACACTCTGAAAATAAAAAGCATATGTGAGTCACTTGCATCTATTAGCGTGAATGTAGATGATGATGATGATGATAAGGTGGAAGTGTGCCTTCGTGGTTTAGGATCTGCATATAAGCAGTTCAGAACTTCTATATAGAACAGGGAAAATATTCCAAATTTTGTTGATCTGGTATCTATGCTGATTATTGAAGAAAACAATCTTAGTGAGGATTCAAACTCCCAAGGAAAGCTCAGTTCTGAGCAGGTATTCTACTCTGGCAGAGGAAGAGGAAGAGGTAGAGGTTTCGGAAGTGGAAGAGGAAATAGTAACCAAGACCAAGGTCAACAACAAAATCATGCAGGAGGAAGAGGACAGTTTCGAGGCAAGGGGAGCCAAAGAGGTCGCAAAAATTTCCAAAGAAATGATTCAGGTAATGATAGTAAAGGATGCTGGAATTGTGGTAAACCTGGACACTTTGAACGTGATTGCAGGTTGAAGAATCAAAATAACAGAAGACAGCAAAACAACTATGCATCCACAAGTGCAGATGATTCTGAGAAGCTGTTTATGGTTCAACATCACATGATGAATACGATGTCTGCTGGTGTTTCAAAATTGAATGATAATGTCTGGTATGTTGATTCAGGTGCTTCAAATCACATGGCCAGTCATGCGGAATGGTTTAGTACTTTGCAAAAATTACCAGTTCCTAGATATGTTGAAACAGGTGATGACACATCACATCCTATTGAGCATACAAGAAACATAGCACTATCTATGGAGGATGGAAAGGTAAAACATCTTGCTGATGTGCTGCATGTTCCAAATATAACAAAGAATCTAGTTTCTGTTGGACAAATGGTTGACTAGGGATTACAAGTCAGGTTCAATGCTGATGGATTTTATGTAGAGGAGTATAAGCAGGATGGATGATTGGTTGCCAAAGGAAACAAAGTGGGTAGGATGTTCACCTTAAATGTGAAGATTCCTAAAATGAATGCAGTCATGTTTGCAAAAGGCGGAAGAGTTATTGCTGATATAGAAATCTGGCAAAAATAAATTGGATACGCAAATCTACAAAGGATGAAACTAATGCAGTCAAAGGAGATTGTCCATGGACTACCAAATTTCAAAGTTATAGAAATGCAAAAGGTATGTGCAGCATGTCAATTTGGTAAACAGTCAAGAGCATCATTTCCACATGACAAGCATGTTAGTGAGAATGTACTAGAAGTAGTACATACAGATGTTTGGGGCGTGACCACTATACATGTCAGAGAAACGAAAAACTGGTACGTGTCATCCTGGATCATCACATGTTGAGCTTGCCACTATACATGTCAGAGAAACGAAAAACTGGTACGTGTCATCCTGGATCATCACATGTTGAGCTTGATATCTCAACACTCCCCCTCAAGCTCAACACCATATCCTGTAATCCAAGCATCCCCCGAAACTTCTTCAACTTCTCAGCTCCAAGTGCTTTGGTGAAAATATTAGCAATCTGCTCATCTATTCTCACATAAACAAGATCATATCACTTGCTAATACCTTCTCTCTGATGAAGTGATAATGTACCTCGATATGATTTGTTCTAGCATGGAAAACAGGATTTCGTGCTAACTGTATGCTACTAAGATTATCACAATAAATAGTGATAGGCTTTTGCACTTCCACACCTAAATCTCCAAGTAGCATCTCCAGCCATGATGCCTCACATGATGCACCTCTATACTCAGCCTCTGTACTCGACAAAGCAACAGTGGGTTGCTTTTTGTTGCTCCATGTAACAGTTGCACTCCCAAGTGAGAATAGAAAACCACTAGTAGATCTTCTATCTGGAATGCTACCAGCCCAATCGGCATCGGTGTATCCATAAAGCTGCAAATCTAGACCAGCTTCATAAAACAATGCATAACCCAAAGTAGCACTCACATAATGTAGAGTGCGTCTCAGAGCATCCAAATATGGCTTCCTGGGAACTTGCATAAACTGACTTTCAAGTCCAATAGTGTAACTTAGATCAGGCCTTGTAATTGTGAGATTTATAAGACTTCCCACAATTTTCCTGTACATAGTAGCATTTTCCAATGCTTCACCTGATGTAGTGTCCAAATTTAAATTATGATCTAATGGCATAGAAATTGGCTTACAATCAGCCATACCATACTTTTGCAGCATATTCAAGGCATATTGCCTTTGCAACATCCATACACCTGTTTTTGTATGTATAAACTCGATGCCCAAGAAATAGCATAGCACCCCAAGATCTTTCATGTCAAATTCCTGCATAAGAAGTTTCTTTACCTCTTTGATGCTTCCTTCATTATCACCACCTACAATCAGGTCATCAAGATAAATAGCCACAATAGTGATGCCATCATCAGCCTTCCTTGCATATAGTAAGTGATCTGCATCACACATAGAAAACCCAATGTTGGTTAAGTAATCAGCAATCCTTGCATGCCATGCACGAGGGGCTTGCTTCAGCCCATACAAAGCCTTTTTCAACCTACAAACATATTTTGGATGCTTTGAATCTTCATATCCTTGTGGTTGGTCCATGTATACTTCTTCCTGTAACTCACCATGTAGGAAAGCATTCTTCACATCCATCTGATGCAAAGTCCATCCTTTTGCTGTAGCTAATGCAACAAAGTGTTGTGACAATAGACATTTTAGCTACATGACTGAATGTTTCCTCATAATCAATGCCATATGTCTATGCATATCCTTTAGCTACCAATCGTGCTTTATACCTGCTTTTGCTACCATCAACATTATGCTTTACCTTGTAAACCCATTTGCAGCCTATGGGTTTCTTTCCTTGTGGCAATGGAACCAGCTTCCATGTATCATTTCCATAAAGTGCAGCCATCTCCTCATCCATAGCTTTTTCCCAATCTGCATTACCAATTGCATCTTCAAAACAAGAAGGTTTAGCATCTTGTATTACCTTTGTCATGTAGGCACAATGACGAGCCATATAACTATCATACATCAATCGTTGCACTGAATTCCGCATACTCCCAGATCTTGGTCCTGGGTCACTTCTCCTTGTATCATCTGCATGTGCCCTTCTTACTCCTGGAGTCTTCACAGAGGGCAATCCAAGTTCCTCATCAAGACTCTTTTCTGAATCGCTTGAATCTCCATCAACGTCTTCAAAGCCTGCACATGTTTTACTACGAGCAGAAAGCTTTTCTTTACCTTTTTTGGATGTATTTGATGAATTTATTGGACTGAAATTTCGATGCAATCTTCCACTCCTTGGATTTGAATTGGAACTATTGCTTGATGATGCATCCAATCCACTCAAAACTTGAGATTCTGCACTTGATTTTTCAGCATTTTCTTTGTCATTTGGTTCAAGATTCAGTCCTTCTTTGGCATCTGCATAGAAGCTTGACATTTCATCAAATACCACATCTCTGCTCACCTTTACCTATCGTGTGAGTGGGTTATAACATTTATATCCCTTCTGCTCAAGGGATCAGGTGTAACTTGATGTACACCAGCAGCTGGAGTTCTGTTCATGATGTATACAGTAGTATGCACAGCTTCTGCCCAGTAACAATGAGGTATATGTCAGGGATACTTCATTGAGCTTTATTAGATTTATCTACCAAGAGCGATGGCACATTTGTTCCTTGCTAGCTCACTCATTCGCGGAGATTAGGTTTTTTCTTATGTACTGATCTTTATATATTGCACTTGTTGTATTCTTGTTTTTAGGTCATTCTTGTACATTCCTTTTTATGTAATAGAAGAAGAAGAAGATTTTTTCTTCCTTGCCTCAATCTGTGTGTGTATGCTTCTCCTTGAGAGTGAGAGTGTGTGTGTGTGTGAGCTCTCTTCCTTATCTCCTTCCTCGTGACACAAAAGGCATATTATACCCCAAATCAGGTCATGTAAAACCTCTCATCAATCTTGGTTGGAGTTGGAGGATCTCTATCAGAGCAGGAACCCTGTTAGGAAAGCTCATCTAAGGAGACATCTAGCCAATACAAGGATGAATGTTAGTCAATTCAATCACACAATTTAAAGCTCAAGGATTTACGAGATCAGTTAATTAATGTTGAAGTCAATATTTCAGGTGAAGAGATGGTAAACACACTTCTAAGCTCACTTCCATCTTCATATTGTGCTTTTGATACTTCTCTCTCTCTCTCTACAAGAGATAGAGAACTTTCATTTGAAGAGTTACAGTTCCTGTTACTTCAATGTGAAGATCAACAAAAAGTATGGAAGAGAATGATGAAGCCATGCTATCATCATCAAAGGGCAAGAAGAAGAAGGAGACAACAAAAAGCGAGAAGAAGAGTCAACAAAATAAGAAGGAAATTAAGTCTTCTAATCTTAAACATTCTATTCTTTCCCCTATTACTTCCTCTACATCCAAAGAAAAGTCTGCTACTACATCTACTTTAAAGAAAGGAATTTCCATTATTATAAGAAACCAGATCATTTCATAGCAGAATGCAGAAAGAGGATTTATAATGAGAAGAAGAAAGCATCAGGTAATAATATTGAAGATGATTCAAAACCTAAGTCTTCTTAGGAAGAATCTTATGCATGTGTTAGTATTGAAGAATTAACTTTTGATCATGCACCATTAAATGAAATCTCTAATAATCCTTGGATTTTCAACTCTAAAGCTACTAAGCATATGACAGGTTGCAAAAAGGTATTTTCTTCTCTTACTAACTCTTCAAGAAGAAGGATGACCATTGCAAATGGTCATGATTTGGATGTTATAGGTATTGGAGAAGGAAACCTTAAGTCAAGAGCAGGTAGATATTTCTCAAATTCTAATGTTCTTTATGTTCTAAAAATGAAGATAGATTTGCTCTCTTTATCTACTTTCTTGTCAGATGGTTTTAAAGTTGATTTTAAGCGAGATTCATATCAGATCCTCTCACCTAATGTGGAGCATTGTCTACTTCAGGTGAAAATAGAGGAAGCATGTTTGTCATATCCAAAATTATTCATGTTAATGTTGTTAAGTCTTCTATGCATAAGGAGAATATGAAGTCATGGCATGCTAGATTTGTTCATATCAATTACGCAACTCTCGAGTACATCAAATATCATGGTATGGTAGAGAGTTTGCCTCGTTTTTCTTTATCAGATAATGCAGAATCATGTGAAGGATGTCTTGAAGGAAAGCTTCACAAGATTCCTTTCAAGCAACATGGATACATCACGGCCATAAAAAGTTATTGATCATATATTCACATGTGAATGCTCGTATGAGAACAGGTTTCATTCAAGGTTTCAAGTATTTCGTCAACTTTATTAATGATTTTTCAAGATATTCATGGATTTATGGTCATAAACCAAAGTCACAAGTCTTTCCTACTTTTAAGAAGTTCTTAACTATGGTTGAGAATGAAAGTCAATCATAAATTCAGATTTTAAGAAGTAATAGAGGAGGAGAGTACATGTCAAAAGACTTTTAGGTCTTTCTTGAAGACAAAGATATCTCATATCAACTCACTATTGATTACACTCCAGAACAGAATGGTGTTGCGAAGAGAAAGAATAGGATACTTCTTGAGATGATGCATAGTATGATGTCATTCAAAAAGCTTTCTCCTAAGTTTTGGTTGGATGTAGTACATATAGCTAATCACATTCTAAATAGTTATTCCCCAAAAGCTTTAAAGGTTATCACATTTTATGAAGCTTATTATAGGAAGAAACATAATGTGACAAAGTTTTTAGTTCTTCAACTTATGTTCACATTGAGAAGAAGGATCGTGGTAAGCTTGATGTAAAAGCCATTAAAATTATTGGTTATGCTATTGAAAGCAAAGGATACAGATTATATGTTCCAAAAACAAATAATATCCTACTCTCACACAATGCATATATTGCAAAAATTCATATTTATGATAAGAAAATAGAGATTCCAAAGTTCATAGCAGTTAAGAGAATTTGAAGGAAACTTCCAATTATGCTATGCTATTTC